>PVKP010002879.1:0-44611 GCA_004027715.1 Plecturocebus donacophilus | reverse complement strand
GGACATGGCAATACCACGTTATGCTTCGTCTGCTTAGACTTTGGGTAATATGGCCTTACCATTGCCTCCCAAAGCCAACGAGAGGGTTGGAGCCACACAAGGCCCGTCTTATCCCCGGCCCCCTTCAGGGAAGCAGGAGTGAGCTCTGAAAACCCAAACCCAGCAGAGAGCCTCTGGGCTTCGTGCCAGCACGACTCTTGTGGCCGGCGTGGCGGTTTTGCTGGCGCTTTGACGCGGCGGTTCTCGGTGCAGAGTAAACGGGACTAGCTTCCCTTTTGATCGACGTTTGGATCTCCAGGAAGGTGAGTCGCCCATTTCAAGAGGGAAGCCAGACTGGAGATTCCCCCGAGCAGAAAAGCACCATGAATCTTAATGCCACAGTTTTAACCAGCATAGTGGGTTGCTCAGATTTCAGCTTTGGGAATCAACAAGTTGGACATCTACTCAGAGACCTAAATTGAAAGTAGGTAATTACAGAGACGACAGGTGGATAAAATTACAATGATGGGAAGGAACCAGCATAAAAAAGCTGAGAATACCCAGAAGCAGAATGCTTCTCCTTCCACAGGGGATCACAGTTCTTCACCATCAAGGGAACAAGGCCTGATGGAGAACAAGTGCATTCAAATAACAGAAATGGGCTTCAGAAGGTGGATGATAAGGAACTTTTTTGAGTTAAAAGAACATGTTCTAGCCCAATGCAAAGAAACTAAGAACCTTGAAAAAAAGGTTTGACGAAATTCTAATGAGAATAGACAATTTAGAAACGAATATAAGGGAATTATTGGAACTGAAGAACACAATAAGAGAACGTCGTGAAGTATGCACAGGTTTTAACAGTCGAATTGATCAAGCAGAAGAAAGGATATCAGAGGTCGAAGACCAACTTAATGAAATGAAATGAGAAGACAAGATTCGAGAACAGAGTAAAAAGGAATGAGCAAAGTCTCCAGGAAATATGGGACTATGTGAAAAGACCTAATTTACGATTGATCGGTGTACCTGAATGTCATGAAGAGAATGAATCTAAGTTGGAAAATACTTTTCAGGATATTATTCAGGAAAACTTTCCTAACCTAGAGGCAGGATAATACTCAACTCCAGGTAATCCAGAGAACACCACAAAGATATTCCTCAAGTAGACCAACTCCAAGACATATAATTGCTAGATTTACTAGGGTTGAAATAAAGGAGAAAAATTTAAGGGCAGCGAGAGAGAAAGGTCAGGTTACCCATAAAGGGAAGCCTATCAGACTCACAGCAGACCTCTCAGCAGAAACCCTACAATCTAGAAGAGAGTGGGAGTCAATATTCAATATCCTTAAAGAAAACAATTTTCAACCCAGAATCACATATCCTGCCAAACTAAGTTTTAAAAACGAAGGAAAAATAAAATTTTCCACGAACAAGCAAGCACTCAGAGATTTCATCACTACCAGGCCTGTTTTACAAGATCTTCTGAAAGAAGCACTACAAACAGAAAGGAACAACCAGTTTCAGTTCACCAAAACGCAAAGAGTATCTCCATAATGAAGAATTTACATCAACTAATGGGCAAAAAAGTCAGTTAGCATTAAATTGCAATACTGAACTCACAAATATTAATATTAATTCTAAACTTAAATGTATACAATGCCCTAATCAAAGTCACGGACAGGCAAATTGAATACAAAGTTAAAATCCATTGGTACGTAGTATCCAGAACCCAACTCGCAACGATACACAAAGACTTAAAATAAACGGATGGAGGAAGATTTACTAATTAAATTGAGAGAGAAAAAAAAAAGGAGTTGTAACTCTTGTCTCTGATAAAATAGACTTTAATAGTAATAAAGACTAAAAGAAACAAAGAAGGACATTACATAATGGTAGAAGGATCAATGTAACAACAGAAGTTAATGATTATAAATACATACGTACCTAATACAGGAGCACCCAGATACATAAGACAAGTTTTTATTGACTTACAAAGAGATTTGGACTCCCGCACAATAATGGTGGGAGATTTTGACATTGCATTGTTAATTTATAATACACCCATTCTGAAAGTGATTATATAACAGAAAGTGAATTACTCTTTAGTATTTACATAGTATCTCACAGACCTAAATGAAATATTGGTTGACTGTTTGTTATTTTCTTCCTGTATTCCTTTCTGTCTCTGTTGTTAAGTATAATTGATGGCATAAAAGAGGTTTTTGATACCTTTTTAAGATTGCATTCCAGCCTGGGCAATAGAGCAAGAATTCTGTTCTGTCTCCCACTTTTTCTTTCTCTTTTTTGCTCTTATAAAAAAAAAAGAAAAACAGTTTGGCAGTTTCTCAAAAAGTAAAACACAGGATTACCAAATGAACTAGCAGTTCCACAGCCAAGCATATACCGCATAAGAACTGAAAACCACTACTCGAACAAAAGCTTGTACACAAATGTTCATAACAACATCATTCACAATAGCTAGAAGGAGGATGTCCATTGACAGATGAATGGATGAAAAACAAAAAAAAGTCAGAAAAGGTGAAAGCGGGGGAGTGACTACAATTGGAGGGTGGGTCCCCAAGCCAGGGAATGTGGCAGCCTGGAGAAGTTGGAAAAGGCAAGGATACTGGTTCTCCCTGAGAGCCTTTTGATGCAGTCCTGCCAACACCTTGATTTTAGCCCAAATTCACGGTGGACTTCTGACTTCCAGAATTACAAGAAGGCCCTGTGTACGCCACTAAGCTTGTGGGGCTTTGTTACAGTGGTAATTAGAAACTAATACACAAGGGAGGGGAGCATCACACACTGGGGTCTGTCTGGGAGGGAAATAGGGGAGGGACAGTGGGGGGTGGGGAGTTGGGGAGAGAGAGCATGGGGAGAAATGCCAGATACAGGTGATGGGGAGGAAGGCAGCAAATCACACTGTCATCACGTGTGTACCTATGCAACAATCTTGCATATTCTTCACATGTACCCCAAAACCTAAAATGCAATAAAAAATAAAGGAAAAAAAAAAAAGAAACTAATACACATGGGTTTGCCCCAAACTCTGTATATACAGGTCTTTAGTCACTACTTACATATAACTAAGACTCAAATTTCCTGCCACATTTTGTTTGTTGGTGAAATGCTCTTTATATTAATTGTTTACCTAAACTATATTTTTCTGCTTGGAGCTTAGAAGTGCATACCTGGCACCTGCCTTTTAAACTGGATTTGGCAGAATCTAAGCTCTGGTGCTTGCTCTGGAAATGCTTTCATAAGCCAGGAGTAAAGGAGTCAAGTTGTCAAAGTCGGTCCCACAAGAGCCCCCAGGAAGGCAATGGCCCCTGCAAGAACAGAGTGTGGCCTTGCTGATGGCAAAAGCAGCTTTTCAGTTAAGGAGAGAACATTCTCAATATTGCCCCTGCGTCTAGCCAGTAGAAGGATGGGGGCTTTTGGAATCAGGAGATCGAACCTCAGTGTAGAGACATTCCTTCTGGCCCTGCAGCCTTGATCAAGGTGCTTAACCTCTGGGCTTCCGTTTCTTCATCTATGATATAGTTTGCATATGTCCCCACCAAATCTTATATTGAAATGCAGTCCCCAGTGCTGGAGGTGGGCTTGGTGGGAGGTGATGGCATCACGGGGGCTTTAGCACCAACTCTCTTGGTCCTTGCCACAGTGAGTTCTTGTGAGATCTGGTTATTTTATTTTATTTTTTGAGATGGAGTCTTGCTCTGTCACCCAGGCTAGAGCAGAGTGGTGTGATCTCAGCTCACTGCAACCTCCACCTCCTGGGTTCAAGTGATTCTCCTTATCAGCCTCCCGAGTAGCTGGGATTACAGGCACGCACCACCATGCCCAGCTAACTTGTATTTTCAATAGAAACAGAGTTTCACCGTGTTAACTAGGCTGGTCTCAAACTCCTGATCTCAAGTGATCCACCCACCTTGGCCTCCCAAAGTGCTGGGATTACAGGCATGAGCCACTGCACCCGGCCTTAGATCTGGTCATTTTAAAGTATGTAGCATCTCCCCTTCACTCTCTCTTGCTCCTGCTATTGCCATAGGACTGCCTGCTCCCTCTTCACCTTCTGCCATGATTCGAAGCTTCCAGAGGCCTCCTCAGAAGCAGATGCTGCCTTGCTTCCTCTACAGCCTGCAGAACTGTGAGCCAATTAGATCTCTTTTCTTCATAAATTACCCAGGTGTTTCCTTGTAGCAATACAAGAATGGCCTAACACAGAAAAATGGTACTGAGGAATGGGGCATTGCTGTAAGGATACCTGAAAATATAGAAGCAGCTTTGGAATGGGTATAGGTCAGAAGAGTGTAGAGGGCTCAGAAGAAGACAGGCTGATGAGGGAAAGTTTGGAACTTCTTAGAAACTGGATAAATGGTTGTGACCAAAATGCAAATAGTGACATGACCATGAAGGGCAGGCTGAAGAGGCCTCAGATGGAAATGAGGAACTCATTGGGAACTAGAGCAAAGGTCATTTTTGTTATGTCTTAGCAAAGAACTTGGCTGCATTGTGTCCATGCCCTAGGAATCTGTGGAAGTTTAAACTTGAAAGTGATGACCTATGAGGGATTGTGTCAAGGAAAACTGAGTCCACAAGGGGTGTGGTTTCCAAGGCAGAAATTTCCCACAACATGCCCGGTAGGCCTTCATCCACGTCCCCATCCGGGAACATAGAGTTCTTTGTCTAACTTTCCCACACACAGGCTGGGTAGAAAGCCCAGGTGAGCTTCCTTTGTTTAGAAAGCCCACCAAAAACTCTGAGGGAGGAGGCTTTGATTGCGGGCCAGGCAACCTATTTAATATTAGAGTTGAAGATCAATCTCTCCAGAGGAAGTCTGGAAAAGCTCTTCTCATTGGATGAGAACTTGAATGAGGCGGGAGTAACTCTGGGGTTAAAATCGCCCCTACTCCCTTACCTATAGGGATCACACTCTGGATCCCCTCCCACGGCAACGTGGGAGCTATCTCTCCCTCTCTCCCTATAGGGATACCCCTCTCTGGGATCCCCTCCCACAACAGCATGGAAGCTCTCTTTACTTCTGTCTCTCTCTCTGCCTAATAAATCACTCTCTGCAAAACTCTTTGGGTCTGATATTTACTTGAATGAACTCACCATGCCACCAGGGCCCTCTCTCCATTCTTGGGTGAGAGAGTCCAAGAACCTTGGGCACATCCCACCGGGGGAGGGAGCCAAGCCTCCCCTGTGTCCTGCAACCCCAGTTATACTAGGATATCTGGTAGAAGAAATTTCTAAGCAGTAAAGCATTCAAGATGTGGCCTGGCTGCTTCTAGCAACCTATGCTCATAGGTGGGAGCAAATATAATGACTTGAAGCTGGGACTTAGATTTCAAGAGAAGGCAGAGTATAAAAGTTGGAAAAATTTACAACCTGGCTATGTGGCAGAGAAAGAAAATGCATTTTCAGCAGAGAAATTGAAGCAGGCTGTGGAGCAACCACTTGCCAGAGATATTTGCATAACAGGAAGAAGTCAAGTGCTGACACTCAAGACAATGGAGAAAAGGCCTCTAAGGCATTTCAGAGACCTAACTGGCATCTTCTTCCATCACAGAGCCTGGAGGCTTAGAAGGGAAGAATAGTTTCATGCTGCCATCCCAGGGCCCCACAGCCCCATGCAGCCTCAGGACACTGCTTCTTACATCCCTGCCACTTAGCCTCCAGCCTTGGCTCAAAGAGCCCTAGATACAGCCCAGGCTGCTGCTTCAGATGGTGCAAGCCATAAGCCTTGGTGGCTTCCACATGGTGTTAAGCCTGCAGGTGTCCACAAACTGCAAAAGTCAAGGAGGCTTGGGAGCCTCTGCATAGATTTCAGAGGATATATGGAAAAGCCTGGATGTCCAGGCAGAAGCCCTGCTGCAGTGGTGGAGCACTCACAGAAAACCTTTGGTAGGGTAGAATGGAGGAGAAAGGTGGGGTTGGAGCCCCTACACAGAGTCCTCACTGAGTCATTGCTTAGTGGAGCTGTAAGAAGACGACCGTCATCCTCCAGACCCCAGAATGATAGCTCCACCACCATCTTGCATCCTTAGCACAGAAGAGCCACAGACACTCAACAACATGTGAGAGTAGGCTCTGGAGCTGAACACCGCAAAGCCACAAGGGCAGAGCTGCCCAAGGCCCTGGGACCCCACTTCTTGCATCAGTGTGCCCTGGATGTGGTACACAGAGTTACAGGAAACTATTTTGGAGCTTTAAGATTTAATGACTGCCCTACTGGGTTTTGGACCTGGGTGGGGCCTGTAGCTTCTTGCTTGTGGACTATTTCTCCCTTTTGGAATGGAATGTTTACCCAATGCCTATACTCTCATTGCATCTTGGAAATAAGTAACTTTTTTTATTGTACAGGCCTATAGGTGGAAAAGACTTGCCTTGCCTTGGATAAGAGTTTGGACTTGGACTCCTGAGTTAACACTGGAATGAGTTAAGACTTTGGGGGATTATTGGAAAGGCATGATTGTATTTTGAAATGTGTGAGGGACATGAAATTTGGGGAGGCCAGTGGGAATGAAATAGTTTGAATGTGTGTCCCTGCCCAAATCTCAGATTGAAATATAATGCTCAATGTTGGAGGTGGGGCCTGGGGAGAGGAGGCTGGATCATGGGGGCAGTTTCTCATGAATGGTTTGGCACCCTCTCCCTTGATACTGTCCTCACAATAGTGAGTTCTCATGAGATCTGGGTGTTTGAAAGTGTGCAGCACCCCCCACCCACTCGGTGCTCCTACTCCAGCCATGCGACATGCCTGCTCCCCCTTTGCCTTCTGCCATGACTGTAAGTTTCCTGAGGCCTCCCTAGAAGTGAGCAGATGCCAGCACATGCTTCCTGTACAGCCTGCAGAGCCATAAGCCAATTAAACCTTCTTTCTTTATAAATTACCCAGTCTCAGGTATTTCTTTATACCACTGGAAGAACAAACTGACACAATCTACCACTTTCTCTGAAAGTTAGTTATTAAGATGGAATCTACATGAATAAAATGAGTTTTTTTATTCACTGCATCTCAGGAAGACAACTTGGCAGAGTATTTCCTGAGTGTGAGTGCATATTTAGAATGGACTGACTTAAAATACAGACAAAAATTTACCATGAGGAACCCTGGCCGGGGTGAGGAGGTGGCCATCAAAGAAGAAAGAGCCCCCTCCAGGGTGGTTTACATTGACCCAAAGAAGGAGGGCCTGAGGATGTGACGCTGGAAGTCAGGCTATGGGGATGAGGATAGTGTGGACCAGAGCAAAGTCCATCTTTTTGAATTCAAGCCATCATGGCATCGCATTTGTATTTGTCATGGCGAGCATTACAATCCCTTTTGCATTGCTTTTCAAGTGGATGTTGCTATAGTGTGCACCAGGCAGGAGCTGCTCCACAGCCATGCTAGTCAGCACATGCAGAAATGAGCCTGGGGCAGGGAGGCGCTTGCTAAGCATGACCCCGTCCAGAGTCACCAGCTCGGCTCGTCACTCCACCTGGGCTGCCCACCGTCCACACCACCGACCTGAGCTTCCTCCAGTGGAGAATCTTGCTCCCAAACCTTGCGTGCTCTCTCCCTCCTGCAGGTAAAGCTGTACTCCCAGCCCGGCATTCAAGGCCCCCCAGGGTCTGACTGTAACTCTATCCTCCTCCGCCCCAGCTGTCCAACCACATGCCTACTTTTCTCTCTCCCCTCGGGCCCTTTCAGAACTCCATGTCCACGTGGGCGCTCTCTGCCTCCTCGGCCTCCCACATCCTGTCTCCCAACTCATCAGGGCTCTTTAGACCCTTTACAGCTGCCCCGGCGGAGTGAGCAGTGCTACTTTGGAAAAATGTCACAGAGCCTCCTGTGGCATAGGATGTCTCTCTTGCTTCTTAAGAAAATAAAGCATGTGCCACTTCAAAAAGCAGCAGCAGGACCTGCACCAGGCTTCACTGCGACTGCCCTGAGGACGGGGTGGGTGGCGGGAAGAGGAAGGATGTGGCTGCCTGGCGTCACACGCTTGGTTTGATGTTTTTTCCAAAATGGATACACTTTGATCGAGCAATGAAAAGCATTTTTCTTTCCTTAAATGGGATCTTCTACCCTCAGAGTCAGTTTGGCTCTAGAAGAAATTCAGTGCCTGGAGCCCAAAGCCCTCGTTTCTGGAGCAGCTCTTGTTGAGGCTGTTTCTTGCCTGGCTTGTTGATTTTTTAATTCTTGGATTGGAATGGTTTGCCGCCTTTCCCAGCCTTGGGGGCTCTGCCTGTCCACCTGGTATTCTCTTGTGTGTTAGAAAAAGGGACGCCTGGCCTGACAAGTGAATGAGGGCCACTAGTTCCAATCAGAAGAAGTGTCGCTGGTGACCGGAGCATGGGCTGCGTTCCACACCAGGGGTCCTTCCGCTGGGACTACGATGAGGGCATAGCCTGCACCCAGCTGCGCCTGTCCTCAACTGCTCTTCATAGAAATAGCCTCTTTTTCAGGGCAGGCGAGGTGGCTCACGTGTGTAATCCTAGCATTTTGGGAGGCCGAGGCGGGTGGATCACTTGAGGCCAGGAGCTTGAGACCAGCCTGGCCAACATGGTGAAATCCCGTCTTTACTAAATATACAAAAATTAGCTCTACTTCTGTAATGCCAGCACTTTGGGAGGCCGAGGCGGGTGGATCACTCGAGGCTAGGAGCTTGACACCAGCCTGGTCAACACGGTGAAATCCTGTCTCTACTAAATAGACAAAATTTAGCTGCACGCCTGTAATCCCAGCCACTCAGGAGACTGAGGCCCAAGAATTGCTTGAACCCAGAAGGTGGAGATAGCAGTGAGCTGAGATCCTACCATTGCACTCCAGCCTGGGCGACAGAGGGAGACTCCATCTCAAAAAAAAAAAATTATCCTTTTCCGCAGCTACCTTCTTCCCCACTAGGAAGCTGCAGTTCCTCTAATCCAGCAACAAATAGAGACATAAACCAGAAGATGCTGATGTGCGCTTTTCAGAATGCCGCTTTCATCAGACTCCTGCTTCTCTCTCCTGCACCACTGCTAAAAGCAAATGAGGCATCAGACTCCAAGAATGAAGAAATCATACTAAACCCTAACAGCAGGAAATGAACTTAGAACCATCTAAGGAAACTGGCGCCGAAGGGAGAATGTGGGGTTGTCAAGTGACTGGGCGCGAGGCCATGTGGGTGGCAGCCTGCCCCGGCAGCCCTTGCACACAGGCCACCAGGCCAAGGCTTCACTGCAGCTGACCTGAGTCCCAGCAGACGCCTGGCGGTCCTCCCAGAACACAAGAGGATAAGAAGGGGGTGAGGGGCTCCCCAAGGATTCTGCTGAGGCGGGGGCTTTCCGCCCAGCACCTTCGGGAGACAGACGCGGAACACGAAACCACGAAGGGGGGCAGGTACCCGCCTCCGGACAGCATCGGCTCCACACACCCAACAGGCAACAGAAATTGGCCCTGACAATACTGTACAGTGTCAGAGGAGAAAACGACACTAAAGACATGTGAGTGTCGCTACATTAAAAGGAAACAAGGCTGGACAATGTGGCAAGACCCCACCTCTACAAAAAATCCAAAAATGAGCCAAACATGGTGGCATGTGACCCTGGTCCCAGCTACTTGGGAGGCTCAGGCAGGAGGATTGCTTGAGCCAGGGAGGTCAAGGCTGCAGTGAGCTGTGACTGTGCCACTGCACTCCAGCCGAAGTGACAGAGTGAGGCTCCGTCTCACAAAACAAACAAACAAACAAAGAACCCACCCAACCTCCTCGTCTTTTGGAGGGTTGTTTTTCAAGGCAATGAGGTTCAAGACCTTAATTTAAACACACATTTTTTGTTAAGTGGTAAATTATAATTAGAAAAAAAAATTGATTGATTGATTTACAATCATGGTTAGGTGTGAATTAGGGTATAAAACAGAATGCAAGTTGTCTGCCCACATGATAGATTAAAAATAACGGCAAAAACCGCAATTACTTTTGTACCAATCTAATACTTGGGTTGCACATGCCTCTTTCCTATCATGAGAATATCTGTAAGAAAGTTCTAGAAGCAGAACGCGGTTAAAATATGTGTATTTTAAATTTCATTAGATATTATCTAACAACTTTCCATAAAAATGTCAGGTGACTTTTTTTTCAGTCTTCTCTTATAGTTTTTAAAGTAGCATGCATTGCAGGAACAGCTACGTTTTTCAAAAAACAGAAGAGTGAAACGCTGAGCGTAAAGGTTGCCTGGAAGCCTTATCTGTAGATCCACAGCGCAGCATCAGCAGAACAGGAATGCTGCTTTTAGAACTGGAGGTCAATTGCCTGTGTCTCCTACATCACTCTGGGGTCTGTTTTCTCTCTCTCTCTCTCTCTTTTTTTTTTTTTTTTGAGATGGAGTCTTGCTCTGTCACCAAGCTAGAGTGCAGTGGCACAATCTTGGCTCACTGCAACCCCTGCCTCCCGGGTTCAAGTGATGCTCCTGCCTCAGCCTCCCAAGTAGCTGGGACTACAGGTGTGCACCACCACACCCAGCTAATTGTTGTATTTTTAGTAGAGATGGGGTTTCACCATGTTGGTCAGGATGGTCTTGATCTCTTGACCTCATGATCCGTCCCCATTAGCCTCCCAAAGTGCTGGGATTCCAGGCGTGAGCCACCGCACCCAGCCTAGGACCTGTTTTCTACATACCAACTCTCTTACTAAGTGGACCGTTTACAGTTGATTAGAGCTATGACCAGAAAGCCCATCTGTCTTGCGGCAGGAAGACACTGGTCACCAAATGTAGCATCTGAGCTGAGGACGCAGGCCATGATGGAGTTATCACTACACTACGAATGTTTTCTACCTAAAGTCATCTCTCAGCCATGGACATCTTTCAGAGGGGACGCTTTCTGTTTCCATGTCGGGTGTTGAATAGTGTCCTGCCCACCTCCCCGTGAATTCACATGCTTCCCACAATCTCAGAAGGTGATCTTATTTGGAAATAGAGTTGTTGCAGATGAAATTAGTGAAGACCAGGTCATCCCGGGACAGAGTGGTCCCTCATCCAACCTGAGTAGTGTGCTCCTAGAGGAGGAAAAGCGACACAGAGACAGATGGTCTGGTAGAGATGGCAGGCACGTGTCCACAAGCCAAGAGGTGCCAAGGACCACCAGCCACTCCAGGAACAAGAGGAAGGTCCCGAAGGGCCGCCCATAGAGCCTTCGGAGTGGGTGTGGCCCTGCGGATCCCTTGGTTCTGGGCTCCCAGCCTGCAGGACCGAGAGAGGAGACTTTTCTGTTGCTTTATATTCCCCAGTTTGTGATGTTTTATTACAGCCACCACAGGAACAAATACACCACGTGACCTCAGGTGTTTTGATTTTTGTTTTTTTTAACTTGTACTATTTAATATTTTAACTTTGATTTTAGGGGTGCATGTGCAGGTCTGTTATACAGATAACTCATGACTCAGGGTTTTGAGGTACAGATTATTTTGCCACCCAGGTACTAAGCTTAGTACTCAACAGTTGTTTTTTTCCCAATCTCTCTCTCCTCCTATCCTCTACCCTCAAGTAGCACCAGTGCGTGTGGTTCCCCTCTTGGTGTCTTTGTGTTCTCATTATTTTGCTGCCACTTATAAGTGAGAACATGCAGTGTTTGGTTTGCTGTCCCTGTTAATTTGCTGAGGATAATGGCTTACAGCTCCATCCATGTTCCTGCAAAGGACTTGATCTTCTTCTCTTTTATGGCTGCATAGTATTCCATGGTGTATATGTACCACATTTTCTTTAGTCTTTCATTGACAGGCATCTAGGTTGACTGTATGTCTTTGTTGTGAATAGTGCTGCAATGAACATATGTGTGCAGGTGTCTTTCTGGTAGAATGATTTCTGTTCCTTTGGGTATATACCAGTAATGGGACTGCTGGATCAGATGGTAGTTCTTGGAGGTGTCGCCACAATGCTTTCCACAATAGCTGGACTAATTTACACTCCCAGCAGCAGTGTATAAGCGTTCTCTTTTCTCTGCAAGGTGTTTTGATTTAATGGAAAAAAAGGTTTATTTCCTCAAGAACATCTCAAATGTATAAATGTCTGCCATGTCCTAATAGAGCCTAGAAAAAAATCTTGTCACTGGAGGCAGATTGTAGAAGTTTTAACTGCCTGGTTTGAGAACTTTTAATGAAGCTTCTTATGTAAGTACACTGTGTGAATTTCCCAGTTGTCAATCTGATCTCTGAACCAAAATTTCCTCTGAACATGTGCCTGTTGTTACATAGCCCCACATGGTACCTGGAGGACTCGAAACCCTCTCTCCAATGAGAGACTCCTTTCCGCAGCCCGGCGAGGGGCTTTGAGCAGTTTCCAGTCTAGGAACCGGGAGAGGAACCGAGCCTTCCTCCTCCTCAAGCCCCTGTGGAAGACCCTGTCCCTCTGGCGGCAGCTGTGGCCCTTCCCACCCGCCGAGCCTGCGCTTTCACTGTGCTCTCATGGCTGCACGCATCCTAAACCCCCAAAAGCAGAGGGGCCGAGAGCAGAGGTGTGGCCTGCCTGGCTGACACAGCCCCCTTGAAATCACATCCATGAGATGACCCCAGGGTCCACTGTCCTCCGCAATAGACTTCCAGCTTCTAAAACCAAAGGACAAAGGTACAAAAGAGTGACTCCTTGGTTCTTTGTGCTGTTACCCCAGGATGATGAGTCAACAGTGCTCCCTCAGCTGAGAATACTGCTTTCTCTTTCACTGTCCTCATGGAAGAATGTAGAAAGCTTCCTCAGGCTTGACCCTTGTATTTAGTTCCTTATCAGCTCACCCGGGGCACCTACCCACTTTCTCTCCTGCAAGGCACAGAATCAAGATGCCACCGTGTCTGGGACTGCTGTCCCCGCCATGGAACACAGCTGGCTGGGGAGTCTCAGCTCCAAAGTTCCATACCAGGCCCCTAGTCATTAGCAGCTCCACCATGGGGAATAGAGTGGCTGTGCCATTTTCTAGGGAGGAGATTCCTGGTAGCTTAACTAGACCATTGAGTAAGCCCTGTTTATTCTTCTTGGAATGGTTCAGTAACTCAAAGGGCAGTAAAAAAATTATTAATCAAAAAAACCCGGCCAGGTGCGGTGGCCCACGCCTGTAATCCCAGCAGTTTGGGAAGCCGAGGTGGGTGGATCACGCGGTCAGGAGTTTGAGACTAGCCTGACCAACATGATGAAACCCTGTCTTTACTAAAAATACAAAAATAATTAGCTGGGCGTGGTGGCACGTGCCTGTAATGGAGGGAGGCTGAGGCAAGACAATCGCTTGAACCCAGGAGGCAGAGGTTGCAGTCAGCCTAGATTGTGCCACTGTACTCCAACCTGGGCAACAGAGCGAGACTCCGTCTCAAAAAACAAATGAACAAACAAAAAAACCCAAGTGAACAAAAAATGGAATAATTCTACTCAAGACATTTTGTAAGAGATGTGAAGGTCCATGCAAACATTTAGCATCGATTCAAACTGGGCAAATCCACAGCAGGCAAACCCTTCAGCTTCGACAGACGCGCCTAGGTGCTGCTTTCACTGGTCTCATAGTACTTCATTTTCCTCAACTCTAACTCCGAGTGGAAACATTGTTTATGCGTTTCTCTTCCTGCCCCCTGAGGACATGACTTTCTCCATGGCGGGTCATGTCATCCTCACATGGTAGGCAAATTCCTTTATAGCTGAGGATCGGAGCGTCTGGCCAGCCCAGCGGAGCCGCATTCGTGATCGCTCCCATTCACTTCTACCCCGGCTACTTCTTTTTGTTTGGTTGTCGTTATTTTAGACACGGTCCCTCTGTTGCCCAAGCGGGAGCAATCTCAGCTCACTGCAACCTCCGCCTCCTGGGCTCAAGCCACCCTCTGGCCTCAGCCTCCAGAGTAGCTGGAACCAGAGGTGCGCGCCACCAGGCCCAGCAATTTTTTTGTATATATATATTTTTTTTGTAGAGACAGGGTTTTGCCATGTTGCCCAGAATGCTCTCAAACGCCTGAGCTCAAATGACCCACCCGTCTCAGCCTCCCAAAGTGCTGAGATTACAGGTGTGAGCCGCAGCACCCAGCCCTCCCTACACTGACAGCACCAGCCGGCTAATTCTCAAGTCCTAACTGCTAATTTACCTGACGCTTCATCATCATGGACATGTACCCACATGGACAAGCTGCTGCCAGACTGCACTAGATCTTCCCACAGCCTAATTTTTGGGGCACAGTAGCCACATCTGTACATGGGCAGGGGTCAAGAAAAAGAAAATGGGGGTTCTTGAGAGCCAGGGTTCCCCAAGCGAGGGCCTGGGACCAGCAGCATCACCCCACCTGGGAACGTGGCCCTGTGCTTAAGCTCTTTCCCACACCTACTGCTCCCGAGACTCCAGATGAGGGGTCTGGCGAGCCCGGTTGCTGGAACAAGCCCTCACTCCTATGAGCCTGAGGCACACTGAAAACCGCTGACTCAGAGCAATCTTAGCCAGAAAGAACCCAATGTTAGAAGTTCTCTCCTTGCTGCCGGCTAGGAGGAGGAAGGCTCTCCCACAGGTCATATGCCAAAGGCCTCCTGCAGTGTGGGGCCGCAGCTGCCCTGCTACTTCAACATTGTTCTCCGGTTGACTCAAGAGCTGACAGGAGGAGTAGAGAGTGGGCGGGACTCTCCAGGTGTGAGGGACCTTCACCGCTTACCCATCACTTTAACCCCAGGCAGCTGACTTGGAAAAACTCATCAGAATCACAAACAAGGCCAGGCACGAGGCTGAGACCTGGTGGGGCAGGAAGAAAATAAAGCCTCCCTCATTAAGTGAGTGAATATCTCCAATCGACCTGGAGGTCTTGGCAGATAGAGGCGGGAGCTTGCTGCATACAACCTGAAGCCTTGCACCTAATTTTCAGAGTCCATTTAGCACAGGGTCTTGCTAAGCTTCGGATGAGGGAGTGAGGTGAGGCCGAAGGAAAGAGACCAAATAATCGAAATCTTCCGCAAAAGCATCCCCAGCCCTATGACCCCGCGGAGGCTTCAGAGGCTGCTTTTACTTACTGAGGCTTCTTCCCAGCATCTAAGAAGTTTGCTGCTATTCAGAGACTTAATTCAACAGACAGCCCTTGGGAAAATGGCATCTCTTACCCCAGGCTCTAAGAAGCACAAAGACACCTTAAAGCAAATGTCCCCAAACGGCGGCTCACAGGCTAAATCTGGCCCACCTGTGTGGCCTGTTTCTGTGTGGCTCACAAGTTAGGAATGGTCCTTACATTTTTAAGTGATTGAGAAAAGTTTTTGAAGATTATGTTGTGGCATATGAAAATACATAAAATTCAAATGTCCAAGTACAATGAAGTTTTATTGAAACTGGTCTGCCCACTTGTTTGTCTATTGTCTACAGCTGTTCTAGAACTACAGCGTTGAGAAGTCGCCATGGAGACCACCTGGCCCCCAGGACCCAAAGCATTTCCTCCCTGGCACTTTCCAGAAGAGACTGTCGACCACTGCTTTAAGCAAAGGAGGTGCGATTCATGAGCCCAACAAGACTCAGCCGGGTTCGGCTGGGTGTGGTCACATCCGAAGCAACTTGTATTTACCCTGCCAGCTGTTGGGGATTCTCCTTGCTTCTGTTGCTAAGTCTGATAAATGCCTTAATGGTACAGTTCTGAGTCTCATCCAATCCCTCTCCCTCACTTTCCTATTCCTTCAGAACTTCTGCTCCTGGATTCTCAAAGGGTGAAAAGCATCTACTGGGAAAATGTGTTCCAATTCCAGTGGGACGAAGTCAGAGGCAGGAGGCACCAGCTTCTCTAAGGACTGTGCCCTGCTCGTCTCCTGCCTCGTTCACCAACTGCTTCAAGTGTCCCCTCAGTGACTGAGGGATCGGAAACAACGCTGGCATGACCTAAGCACCAAAGATCTGTTCTTGAAAAAAGATCTGTCCTTTCCCCTTAACAATCTTAAACATTTTTTTCATTTGCTAACTAACCCTTGGTATTGAAAAGTTGGGGCTTCATTCAAATCCGTGTTTGCATATAAACTTTTTTGCTGCTATTCACATGCTTTGTCAATCTCCGTTGCAAACAAACGCAGAGGACGAGTGGCAGACTAGGACGCGTCAGTTCACTTGGGAGGAGGCTTCAAAAGCTAACCGCGTTCCTTCACCCTCAACCGGGCAGCTGCCTTTAACAGCGATCCGGACTGGATCTGCTCAAGTGCTAAACACGGGTCATGAATTCCAACGCAACAGGGATGCTACTCAGGTGTTTGGTATTTGACGATCAACAGAACTAGTTCAGAGCACCTCCCAGCAAACGTACATGGAGTGACAGGTGGGACTGGTTTGAGGCGGGCCCCAGAACTGCAGCCTGGCGAGCTGAGCTCTGCCGCAGCCTCGCAGAGGGGAAGCTGCCGGTCTTTCTGGAGCAGGCACAGTTGGCCACAATTGGATGTCCAAAATGTGAAGCGCTCACCGCTTCTCCTTAGGAAGCACGACACGGTGTGCCTGGCAGGCGTTCTGAGAGCCGGGGGCGGGTGCGCCCGGGGGCTGGGCAGGACACACATCGCCCCACCGGGACCACTGAGGCAGCCAGCGGCCGGCATTCATGTCTACAGGCTCAGATCCCCTCACCCACGTGGCCAAACCTTCTGCAAAGTGCTGGCCTGGGGCATCCATGGCACAACTTCGCGGGGCTGAGTGGGCTTCTCATCTTTAAGAAAGCAGCGGGCTGGGCTGCTCTCGCCGGGCCTGCGTTCGTTCTCCTGAGTCTGCCTTAGTTCCAGGGTGGTTAATTCGGAAGCGGGCAGGAGTCAAGTTGCCTCCTACCTGCTCTGCTGATGCCCCAGCCCCATCAAGAGCCAGCTCCTCACCTTCTGTAAGGCACAGAAAGTGCCTTAAATTAAGCCAGGGGACAGTGCAGAGGGGTAAGAGGGGGCCACAAAGAGAGGGCCTCACCTCCTCTCGGGCCAGGGCTCCCTACGGAACTCCAGGGTCCCCTCGCCAGCCAGAGGCGAGAGAAGTGCAGAGGCAGCCACGAGGCGCCCAGTTCGACGGCGTTTCTGCGGCTCCTGCTGTCGCCCGCGGGGTCCCGCTCCAGCGCACGCCCGGGCCGCAGGGTGGGAACACTAGGACCGCAGTGCCCAGCCGGCGTGCGGCTCAGGATAGCAACCTCGGCGGAGTCGGCGCCTCTAGGCCCCCCGCCTCCGCTCGGTGACCAGCCGGGAGAGGACCTCGGGCGCCCCGCAACCTCCCGCACCCCGTGGGCCTCCAGGTCGTCCCGCTTCCCGCCGCCGCGTCCCCTTCGCGCGCCCCGGTGCCCACGCCGCTCCGAGCCCGGGTGACCGCGGAGACCCGAATCCAAAGCCCGGCCGGCCCCCGCCGCTCCCCCGCCCGCCGAGCGTACCCATGGCTGCGACTCCGAGGGCTCCTGCGACCGGCGGGCTGGACGCGCTCCCGGCAGGTGGCTCTTCGGACCTGGCGTCCAGGCCCGGCCCCGCCGCCCCGAGTGCAGCCCCAGCTCTGCGAGGCGGGGCCACCGGCTCCACCCGGGGGCGGTGCTGCGGGGAGCAGAGGTCGGCGCTCCAGAGCCCCCGCACGTGGACCGCAGCCCCGGCCCCGGTGCGGGCGGGAATTCCCCCGACGGGAGCGCGGCAGGCGGGGGGAGGGCGGGTCTCAACGCAGATCCCCAGGCCCCACCCCCAGGCCGGCCGGCTCGGGAGGTCGGGGCTGGGGCCCCAGAATGTGCATTTCTCGCAAGTCTAACCACGCTTTGGAAACCACTGCGGGAGGAACGCACGTTTCTGGGTGGGGAGGCAAAACACGGGGGACAGGGGTCAGCTGTGTGTGTGTGTGAGCGTGTGTGTGTGTGTGTGAGCGTGTGAATGAGGATTGAGCGTGAGTGCGTGTGTGTGATGTGTGTGTGAGAGTGTGTGTGTGGCTTTATTTTGAGATTCAGCCTTTGAAAGCATTTCTGGGGGATTCTACATTTTCTTTAAGAATCACCAGGCCAGGCGCGGTGGCTCACACCTGTAATCTCCACTTTGGGAGGCCGAGGCCAGCAGATCACTAGGTCAGGAGATCAAGACCATCCTGGCCAACATGATGACACCCTGTCTCTACTAAGAGTACAAAATTAGCAGGGTGTGGTGGCGCATGCCTGTACTCCCAGCTACCTGGGAGGCTGAGGCAGAAGAATT
Source organism: Plecturocebus donacophilus (assembly GCA_004027715.1). NCBI lineage: Eukaryota > Metazoa > Chordata > Mammalia > Primates > Pitheciidae > Plecturocebus > Plecturocebus donacophilus. The sequence continues at coordinate 26,509 of PVKP010002879.1, read as the reverse complement.
GCTTGAACCTGGAAGGTGGAGGTTGCGGTGAGCCGAGATCACGCCACTGCAGTCCAGCCTGGAGACAGAGTAAGAAGTAACACTCTCTCACAAACGAAGTGGGGGTGGGGGGGGATCAAGGTGAGTTTCCACAGCCTATTTGTTTCAATCATGCTGAAATACAACATAAAAGTCTGAAGGGCACAGTTCAGTGGCATTAAGTACATTCTCATTGTCCCACCGTCGCCACCATCCAGCCCCAGAACGTCATCCTCCCAAACGGAAACCGTGGACGCATTCCACAGTGCTCCCCGTCCAGCCCGACCCCAGGCCCCGACACCTGCCCTGCTCCTTTCTGCCTCCACGGGTCTGCCAGGCCCGGCGTCTCGGGGAGGAACTGGACAGTTTCCCCTCGTGTCTGGCTTCCTCCACGGGGTGATGCCCTCCAGGCTCTTGCGCAGTGTGAGGCGCGCCAGCGTTCCCGCCTTCTGAAGTGGAGGCGTATTCCGTTGTGTGTACGCGCACGCTTTGTTTGTCCGCTCACCGGACTCGATTATCTCTTGGTCTTAGCACTCCCCCAGCCAGTTTTTCGGGAAGGCGGAGGTGCTTACGGAGAAACAGAGACTGCTATTCCCCGTCCCTGTGCTTTCTTCAATGCAGCTGAAGAGTAAGAAACTCTTCAAATTGTTGCTTCTTTGAGACACACAGGGTGACGGTTGATGTTACCTCCAGAAATGGGGGCTGCAAGTCACGGGACCTCATGACGTCGAAAAACGTGGCCTCGGCTGAAGGCGAGGAAAGCTTGCTCTGGCGGCTTTGGAAGTGCACACACAGTTGCAAACCTGCCAGAGATGCCGGGAGTAGGAAGGTGGGCTTGTGCTGTGGTTCGTTTAGGTCACAGTCTTCTCCACAGGGTGGTGCTTCCGTTGCTGAGCTCATGAACCCTGCAGTCCCGAACTCCTGGAAACACACTCTTGGTCTCAGCCAGGGCTTCTTAAAGTGTGGTCCCTGGACCAGCAGCGTGAGCATCACCCAGGAACTTGAGAGGAATGCAGATTCTCAGGCCCCGCCCCCGATCTGCGGAATCAGAACTTCTGCCGTGGCTGCAGCAACTTCTCAGTCGTTGTGAGACCAATGCTGTTTCTTCCACGTGTGCATTTAATCCTTCATTCAAGCATTACTATTCATCACCTCCCAGTGCCAATGACCATGCTAGTGGTGGCATTGGGCAGAGTGGGTGGCCAGTGCAGAGACAGGCCTGTGCCCACAGAGCTCACATTCTTATCCCTTAAAGCAAGGCCAGAAGAGGCAAGGGACTCACGATGGAGAAGCCTAATGAAGAACAAAAACCGAGGGGGCTGAAGAGACAGGCTCTGCAGCTCCTAACAGATCAGCCAGTCCCTGGAGGCCCACCTCTCGCTGGGCTGCTCCCTGCTAGGCTGTGGAGGGGAGAGGCAATAGTGTAGACCAAAAGAAAATTTCGTTTTCTTTGTTTTTTCTTTTTGAGATGGAGTCTCGCTCTGTCGCCAAGGCCGGAGTGCAGTGGCATGATCTTGGCTCACGGCAACCTCCGCCTCCTGTTTTCAAGTGATTCTCCGGCCTCAGCCTCCCGAGCAGCTGGGATTACAGGTGCCCACCACCGTGCCCAGCTAATTTTTGTATTTTCAGTAGAGATGGGGTTTCACCATGTTGGCCAGGCCGGTCTGGAACTCCTAACCTCGTGGTTCGCCTGCCTCTGCCTCCCAAAGTGCTAGGATTCCAGGCGTGAGCTACCGCGCCCGGCCCAAAAGTACATTTCTGAGGCCTCTCGAGCATCTAAATGGACTTCCTCCTCCACCAGGGCGCTCTTAAAATTTAACCTTAGAGACTGCTTCAGGCCATGATGGGAAGTAGGGGTTGGATGTGCCTCCTTCACCTCTAGGGCATGGCACTAACGTCAGCGCAGACCTTAAGTCTAATAAAAAACGTTTACAGTCTATTCCCTGTGCCTGCTACCTGGAGGCTTCGCCTGCGTGGTAAAACTTTGGTCTCCATCACCTCCAGTTGCAACCCTCAGCCTCTTCACAGCCCACCTCTGCTGGGCTACCCCGGTTAGCATGCAGAACACAGGGCTGCTCATGTCTCCCTCTCTTCCTGTCCCACTGCCATGACAAAATCTTCAGGAGATTCTCCCTGGCCGCGGGATAAATTCCAAACTCGGAATGTTGCACACAAGACACTTCACGCTGCAATGCCAGCTTGGTTTCCAACACCCATTCTTGCCATCGCAGACTCCCTGCATACGTTTCTTCCAAATAACCAGGTTTTTTATATCTCAGAACTGTGCACAGTCTGCAGTGTCTGCCAGAAACACCCTCCCCTATTTTGAAGTGACTGTCTTTGTTAAGTTGGCCTGACCCTTCCTGGTGCGGTGTACGTTGTTCTGGTACAGACACTGATGACATCATATTGTCATGAGGGGTCCCCACAGAGCGGGACAGGACATGGCCCATAGTGGGTGGCCAGCATATGTGACGGTAAGAGGCAGGAGAACGTGGAGTGGTTCCCGAGGCTGCTGTGCGCTCACCGTGTGGCTGTGCTAGTGTGGGTGGTTCCATTTCACTCTTCACTCTGGCCCAGGCCGTGTGCTTCTCCTGGTTTCCTCGTTTGCTTTGAGAGAGGGCCGCGAGAAGGGAGGGCTGCTGGTGGAGTGGATTGGGTTTAGGATTGGTGGCTCTGGCCTTGAGCACGGCATTCTACTTTTCCAAATGACTGCTAATAATAAAAGCAGCTACTGAAGACACGGTCAGCTCCTGTTCATCAACAACAAGGCTGTTTCACAGCTGCCTGGGCAATTGTGTGCCACTCAGAATGACTGCACGTGAAATGAGCTCACTTTCAAAGTCACAAATTCTTTGTTGATGGAGGCCCACAATCTTGCCAGAGTTTTTACTGGGTTGTCTGTTATTTGTTCAAGACCAGATAAACAGAAAGTTGGAAGCGGGGCCACGTGCTGGGATGGTGAGGTGCAAATCCAGGAGCTTCTGCTTAGGAGGAAGACTCGTCCAGCGGAGTCCCAGATGTCAAGCAGCCGGGTGCAGGGCTTCCAAGGGGAAAGGAGGCCTCCAAGTAGAAAGGACAGGTGGAGAAGGACCCAACAGTGAAGGGGAGCATCGGGCTCTGGAGCCGTCCAACACACCCCAGAGCTGCCGGGAAGAGGTTGGGGTGGAGTCTGGAGCCATAGGGAGGGGTGTGAAGAGGTGAGGAGGCTAAGAGTGTAGCTGAAACTGTTGCATGTTGTTTAAGGTTGTTAATATGGTGTCTGCTTTTTTCAAAATAATCAAGACATCACATGGTTATCTTCACCTCTCAGGGTCTTGCTCTGTCCCCCAGGCTGGAGTGCAGTGGCATGATCACGGCTCACTGCAGCTTTGAGTTCCTGGGCTCTTCACAGGAGCTCAGGAAATACATGTTGGATGGTTAAATCATCTCACTCACCCTTCACAGGAAAGTAAAGTCATAAGTAAACGCTCCTTCTAGCCTCCGTTTCCTAGGGGGAGATAAGGTACACCTCCATGGACTGACACTCCGCACAGGCAGGGCCAGACTCCAGGCCAGCTGCTCAGCTGCAGAGGCTGCGTGTGTCACCCCTGGCTGTCCAGCAGCTCGGGGACATTCTGCCCATACTTTTCTGTTTGACGGAGACGAGGTGAAGCAGGGCTGCCTGAAGCCCTGGGAAGATGGAAGGTTTAAGGAGCAGCTGTTCTTAGTTGAGTGATTCAGAGTCTGGGACAACAGGCTGGAGAGCAGGGTCCCAGCAGGCAGGCGACAGTCATGTTGTGGTGGGGCCTTAGCTGGTGACTGGCATCTAGCCTGGAAGGAACCAGCCTGTAGAGGTGGGTGTCGGGCGTGTGCTCGCTTGATAGAATTGCCCTTGAGGGTGCCACTGTAACGTCTACTGGAAGCCTGTGGAGGTCGCCATCCTCCCAGGACCCCAAGGAGACGCACATGTTCTGTCCTACCTGCAGGGCCACTTGGGGTTTCCTCATCGATGGAAACTGCATTTCTTTTTCCACTGGCAACTAAAAGCCCACCACATCCCTCTCCTGCGACGGCCATCTAGGTCTAGAACCACAGGCGTCTCCGGCTCAGCCCCACTCCTGTCTCTCTGTTTTCTGCTCCTGGGTGGTTTTGGTTTCTTCTCTCCATCTACTTTCCACCTGAGAGTCTGCCTGGACTTATTTATGGAACGATGTGAAAAGAGTTAAAACATCAATGAGTTGGCTGGGCATAGTGGCTCACACCTGTGATCCCAGCACTTTGGGAGGCCAAGGCAGGCGGATCACAAGGTTTAGGAGTTCAAGACCACCCTGACCAACATGGTGAAACCTCGTTTCTACTAAAAATACAAAAATTAGCTGGATGTGGTGGCGCACATCTGTAATCCCAGCTAATCAGGAGGCTGAGGCAGAAGAATTGCTTGAATGCAGGAGGCAGAGGTTGCAGTGAGCTGAGATCGTGCCACTGCACTATAGCCTGGGTGTCAGAGCAAGACTCCGTCTCAAATAAATAAATAAAATTAAAAGGCTGGGCACGGTGGTTCACGCCTGTAATCCCAGTACTTTGGGAGTCCAAGGTGGGTGGATCTTGAGGTCAAGAGTTCAAGACCAGCCTGGACAACGTGGCAAAATCCTGTCTCTACTTAAAATACAAAAAATTAGCTGGCGCGTGCCTGTAATTCCAGCTACTCAGGAGGCTGAGGCAGGAGAATCGCTTGAATCTGGGAGGCGGAGGTTGCAGTGAGCTGAGATTGTGCCACTGTACTCCAGCCTGGGTGACTGAGTAAGAGTCTTGTCTCAAAAAAAAAAAAAAAAAAAAAAAAACACACTGGAGTCTGGAGAAGCGAAAGCACTCAGGCTTAGTTTCCTGCAGCGGGAAAGGATGGCACAAAGCCAGACCCCTTCAGACGTGCCTGCCCCGACACGGCCGGCTTGGGAGCCAGGTGGCCCTTTCCCACGTGAAGGAGGACATCTCCCTCCTCGTTCAGGGCGTCTGGGGTCGGGGCCAGGACTCCCTCTCTCCCTGCTTCTCCTACACCCATCTGTCCAATGGATGCCAAGCTTTGACTGGTTGTCAGGCACGTGGCTGGGTCCCAGGAGAAACAGAGCGAGGCTGAGCCCTCCTCCCCACCCTGCGGGAGCTCTGTTCCTGAGCAGGTGAGTCAGGTGCTCAGGACACCAGGTGGGGCAGTGCGTGGAGGGTTTCAAGGCCACGCCCGCTGTAACTGGACAGCAGGTGTTGCCACGAGAGCTGTAAGGGGCTTCAAAACACTGCACCTGCTACTTCAAAATGCGGAATCTTCTTGAGATTAAAAATCAAAATGATGGTGGCCTCTGTCGCCACACTTTCTAGAGTGTCTCTGCGTCTTCATCAGGGCAAATCATTCCTTGCAAGAACTACCTCGAGGGTGTTCAGTGAGCTGGCTCGTTAGAGCTGCCGCGGAGCCCTGTGCTCGGGTAGGACCCTTGCCTTTTGCTGTCAAATGTCCCCTCTTGGCATTGGGGTCACAGGGAGCAGTGATTCTCACACCCTGATGTGCAGAGGAATCCCCTGGGGCTTGTGGGAATGTAGCCTCCCACCCAGTGGCTCTGGGTGTGGACCAGGATGCTCTACCGGCAAGCTCCCAACGCTTGTCTGTTCGTGGCTGCTGGGCTGCAGGTCGCCCCTTCACCAACAACAGCTTAGATGGAGACTTCTCCGCCTTGGCTATCCTGCTGTCCTGGGTGGATCACTGTCTGTTGTGGGGGGCTGTCACATGCACTGTGACACATTGAGCAGCGGCCCTGCCCTCCACACCCTGGATTACAGTAGCACCCCCACCCTCCATCATGACAACCCCAAATTCCTCAGACATTTTTGTTGGTGTCCCCGGGGAGACTGGGGCTTGGGAGCAGGGTGTTGAGAACCACCAGTTAGATGACTTCCAAAGACATTCCCAAATCCAGTATTTTTTATGATGAAAAGTCCACATCAAATCACTCTAAGGCTGAAAAAGGTGACTCTACAGCTGAGCTCTAAAGGTCCTCTTAAAAATATAAAATCCCAGATCAGCCTGTCTTCTCGACGGCAGCATGGAGCAGCCCCTCCACAAAGGCTGGGCACAGTGGCATTTGTGCCCTTGAAGGGACCCTGGAGTGCGGATGACTGAGAGTGGATGGGGAGGGCACGCTGGGTCTCTGGCTCAGGTGTTTCATGCTGGGAGCTCACCAGGCGAAACAGTGTCCCCCGCACAGCTCAGGACCAGAGCCTTCCTCGAAAGGCAAGAGGGCAATTCATCTTCTGCCTCAGCAGAATCGTCCCTTCCTTTACAAGGGGACTTTGCTCCACAGTCTGACAGATCTGGGAAGCGTGTGGAGGTTTTACGCAATGACTCAGTGCGCACTGGAGTCAGACAGGACAGCCGGACACTGATTCCAGAGAGAGCATGTGGTCCCCGCCCCCGACCCCGGGGAGGAGGGCGGCCTGGGAGAGGGGTCAGTTTGCACAAGGCCACTGCCTACACCGGCGCGTGCTTCCTGGAAAGTGTGCCATTACTTTTCACTGCTCTGAAAGAAGTGAGACTGTTTCAACAGTTGGGTAAATGACTGTGCTTCCAGTAACAAAGACAGGTGTTCAGATGCAAAGTGACAAGGGCAACTCCTCTGGAGAAATGTCCGTCAGCCAGTGCTAAGGGGACTGTGCACTACCACGAGCCGAGAGGTGGAGGCGATGAACGTGTGCGTGTGCGTGTGTGTGTGTGTGTGAGATATGGAAAAAAATGGAAGGATAATTCAAAACCTTTTGTTTTATATAAGGAGAAGAATATCGAAAACAAGCACAAACGTTCGACTTTTCCTCTTTGGGACAGGCTCTTGCTCTGAGCCGCATCATCGCGTCCCAGGGACCCAGCAACCCGAGGGGGCTACGCGGACTTTCCTTGCAGAGCCTCACGGAGCATTTCTTCTCTGGGCTCAGTTCTAAAACCATGTCTCTTGCTCCCTTCAGTAAGGCGACCCCTCCAGTGGTGCAGCTCATATTATGTGTGAGTAGAAAAATAACAGTGACACAATCCACACAAGATCCATGGAGGGGTTTATCTTAGGATGGAATTTTTCAATGACACGCGTCAATGTGTGTGAATCTCCTTTGGCGGAATTTCATGGGGTGAGATAGAAAAGGACGAGGAAATGCCGAGAGGTGCAGGAGGGTTTTGGCGTGGTGATGAGACATGCTTCCTCAAAGCCCACCCTGTCTCCAGGTAAACATTCATGGGGACAGTAGGTCATGGATGAAGAAGGTCACAGCGGCTCAGAACTGCCGTTCTCACTCACCAAGGGGCTCTGACCATCTGCCAAGTGGAGCCCTTTTGTGGGTGAGAATCGGAGGAAGTGGGTGCTCCGGACCAGCTGGGCAAAGCTCCTGTGGCAGAGACAGCTGTGGACCCAAGGCTGACGTGGGTGGGCAAAGCAAAGACGGCAGAAACCTGTTGCTCAATGTTTATCTCAAGGAAAATGAGCTCTGAGTCAGGTTGAAGGTCTGGTCATTCTAGGTGCTCCTACACAGTATGTACCCGGAAGCAAAACTTCTAAAGTGGAGGCAACCTCAACTATATGGGTTAAGAAACAACAGGAAACTCAAAAGACAGGGAAAATGCTGGAATAGTGCCTGGTGAAGTGTCGAAGGCAGTGATGTGGATGGGACGAGGGCTGGAGGACTGTGGCTATTTAAATTCTCATTTCTATTTTTCGGTATTTTATACATGTTCTCCTAGGAGCAAGCACTGCTTTTATAATTAGAAAAAAGTATAGAGGCTCTTTTTATAAGAGAGGAGGGGGAAAGTTTATTGGATTTGCCTAGAACACGAGATTGTGACTGGGTGGAGATAACAGTGATAAATTCATCTATTTTTAAGCTACACAAATCTAGGAAGTCTACAACATCTAGAAATGTAGGAACTTTGAGTGTAGGTTCTGTTCTTCCTGTTTGGAATGTGCACGTTGAAAGAAAAATCTCATTTAAAATTTTTTACAATGTTTTACTTTTAAGAGTTCTGTATCTTCTACACTGAAAACTTTTTCCCCCTCTAGTTTTGAAAGTGTTCCCCTTTATCTCTTGGCTGCCAGGATAAATTTGGGGTTTAGTCTGGGTTGTTAAGGATAACAAACAGCCATCTCTTCCCTCCTTTACTTAATGCCTATTCTTTCATACTTGCTTGAATGATTTTAGGGATTATGTCTTTATTACAAGCCCCCTACCATCCTTTTGGCTGGGGGTAGAGTAATAGTAAATGATGTTATTTGACAGAGAAACTGTGAATTCAAGGGGAGCAGGGATTTTCCTGTTATGGTGTCAACGCTGGAGCTCAGATGGTGCTGGACTCCACACTTGGGTCACTGAGCTGGAATCCGGCCTCTGAGACTCCTCGTCCAGTGCTCCTTTCACACTGCCAAGCTAAGCAGAGGACAATGCGCTTAGCTTCTGTGACTGCTTGTCACGGATGGTGACAGAGGGACCATATTACCTCCCACTCCCGGTCACGCCCACCTGGAGAGGTGGGAAGGCATCTGCCAGGCGGCGTGGGCCCCGCCGTTGCCCCACTCCTGGAAGCACCTTCTCAGAACCAGTCAGGCAGGGCCGCCACAGCCGACGGTCACAGTATTTCCCAATCTTGCTTTCAGAGCAAGGTGAGTTCCTCCAGAGGCTTGCTGTGCTCATCCTGTCCCGGTTTGGTGGCGTTTCTGTTCAAACATCTGTCCCTCTGAGGGTTCGAGTCTCCCCACGTGTCCTAGGGCAGCGTGGCCCCGTCGCCTGGCGCGGCTGGGGGTCTGGCTGCGTTATTCCACTGGCTGCCACGACGCAGCTCCACAGACTGTGGTTTAAGCTGCAGATGTCACTGCCTCGCAGTTCTGGAAGGCAGAAGTCCAAGATCAAGGTGTCAGCAGGGGCGGCCCCTTCCGAGGGCCGTGAAGGAAGGATCTGTTCCAGGCTGCTCTCCTTGGCCTGTGGACGGCGACCTTCCCTGGTGTCTTCACTCAGCTTCCCTCTGTGTGAGTCTGTGTCCAAACCTCCTCTTCTCACGAGGATACCAGTCCTATTGGCTTAGGTTCCACGCTAGTGACCTCATGTTGACTTAATTGCCTCTCTAAAGACCCTACTCCAAATCCAGTCACCTTCTGGGGTTCTGGGGGTCAGGACCTCAGCACAGGACTCTGGTGGGGCACAGCACAGCCCGCAGGCTTGCCCCCAGCTCTGCAGAGGCCTGGGTGGCGGCGTGGTGCTGTGACCAGGTCAGCCGGATCTCCCTCTGTATTGTGGCAACTCCATCTCTCTGCCCATGGTTTCTTCGCAGGAAGCCACTGCCCACCTGGCAGCATTGTTCTGCGGATGAAGGGTCATGCTGGAAAGTGCTGGCACCGGGGAGGAGTGCAGGAAGAAGGTGTGGTGACTGTCCCTGACACAGAAGGACCAACCTTTGCGGGGAGGGGCCCTGCCTGCTCTCCTCCTGAGCTGCTGGGTCAGTCACACCAGGACCAAGGTCTGCCCGGGCTGTGTGGGCGCCCCTTCTCTGAGCCGCACACCAGCGTCTACCGAACAGCGCTGGAGCTCAGCTCGGTCTTGTCCAGAGACGCCGGCACCGGTGGCTTCTCGACAACTCTCGGATCCGGGTGTGGGTCTGATCTCAGCGGCGGTCCTGCCCATTTCTAGAGCCTCGCAGTTCAGCCTCGTGTCTTCACCTGTGGCTCTGTTGCAAGGCTCAGAAAGCTCCTAGGTCAGTTCCAGGTGACTCCCGCCAGCACACCAGTGGGAGCCACCACCCTGTCTCAGCCAGAGCCACCACATTCCAGGCAAATGTCAACTGGCACAGACTTCAGGGAATGATTGTAGCCATTGCTCTTGCTTCTTCCAAATGGAAGAGTGCATTATTGGGGTCCCTCTAGCACGCATTTCACTCCCCTCTGTGAGGCAGCGGATGCTGGGCCTTCCCCTGACTCGCAGGGGGAGATACAGGAGTGAAGATGAATCTGCTCAAGTCACATGTGGACAAGGAGCCACAAGCTGGACTCCTGTGCCGCGTCCTCGTCCAATGTGTGCACAGCATGACAAGCCCAGACCATCACGGACATCAGGCCAACCTTGCCAGGCCACCTTGTACATCAAGAGCACATTTAAATGAGCAGATTTTTACGGCTGCACAGTATTCCACCGTGGATGTACCATGGCTGATACAAATGATGCCCCATGGATGGAGCTCACATTTTCGTGGAATGGAGTCACCACCTCGCGGAAATCCGTCACGATTACACCGTTCCGGATGGCTGCTTCTCCTCACTCAGGCTACCTTGCCATCTTGCTGTCCTGCTCAGCAGCTGTCTTCTATGCAAGGGGCTGGCGCTATTTGTTCCCACCTGGTTAATATCCCAGATAGGGTTCTAACTAGAGTTTTAATTCCAGCGTCACCTCAAAAGCAGTGTTGTGAGGGCGAAGCAGGGCGTTCCTGTTTAGTGAGTACTGAGTGTGAGTTTGGGAAGGCAGATATCTGGAGAGGGAGGGTGGTGGATGCACAAGTGAGAATCCACCTGATGCCAAGGAGCCCTATGCTTAAAATGGCTAAACTGATACATTTTATGTATATTTTACCTCAATTAAAATAAGCAAGACCTATGGGAAAACCCCCAATTTTACTGAATAGCAATAAATTCCCAAGAAACTGCCCAGCCTGGCTTCATACGTAACTAAGGGAAAATCTAATTGATACAGATGTTTCCCCGCAGGGTCAGCAGCTGATGTCCCAACTTAAGAGACAGCTCCTCTCCCCACTCTTGTCATAAGCCAGGGTTGGCCACCTTCCAAATTTACCTTTATCTGACATGGGCTCTTTCTAGACTTCTATTTATACTACTACATGGTGACTTGAGTTTTATGGTTTCCAGATGAGGCTTTTATGACTCGACAATCCAGCTTAGCGCCAGGCTCTTCTCCCAGACCTGCTGATGTTTGACTTGAGGTTTATTGGTCTGGGCTGGGATGTCAGTGGCGCAGAGCAAATGTATGCTGCAAAGTCCCAGTGGCGTCATGAGTGCATAAGCGGGCTGTGGATTCTGATGGGTCACAGCGACCCGTCGTCACCTCTTCATCTCTTCTCCCTCTTGCCTTACCATTGGTGGGTAGCAAATGTTTCAGATGCCACAAGGCCCTTGGCTACTGGGTGCCCAAGGGGTGCACAGCATCTCAAGTTTTCTTTCCTTAACTGGTCACATAAGAAGACAGCCTTGACAGCCCTTCAAGGCGAAAACCCAGCTATTTTTATTATTTTGTTCTGTATTTTATTTAGTTCCATCACTGGAACTACATGGGGATGAGTGACAGGGAGCTGATCTACCTGCTGGGACCAGCAGGCACACCAGAAGCAGAAACAGCACCTGTGATCTGAGCCATCATGTGACCTGGTTCAGGGATCTTGACCACGTGGGGCACAGGGGGTGCGCCTAGCCGCCTATGCATTATCCCAGAGTTCTCATCTTGAAAGCCAGTAAGGGAGGGGAGAAAGATGGACTTCTTGCTACGACTGAAGGGGAAAAGCCAGAGGTCGCAAGGTATCCACGTGCACTTGGGAGTAATTGGTAGGTTTAGATCCTGACTACGGTCCAGCAAAGCATTCATGCAGGTCCTCGGAAGACGTGACCCCAGCTTGTGAAATCTGTATCACGGAAAATTCCACAAAAGCAGAGAAACTGGTATCATGCTTCCCCACACACCCAACTTCAGTCTCAACAGTGACCAGCATTCTGTCAGGCCCGTGGTCTCTACTCATTGTTCTTTTCCTCCCTCAAGTATTTTAGAGAAAATTTCAGACCCCGTGTGATTTCACCCTCGAGGATTTTGGTATCCTGTTCCCTCAGGACTGCTGAAGAATAAACACCCAGCGGCCACTCCCAATGGTCAGAATGTCATTTTAATACAGACGTGGTACAGAATGTTTAATTACAGCAGGGCAGTGATTCCAGTTAAATAAAATTAAAAACCTTTATTTTCCCAAATATAAAATTACTAAATTAATATCTTAAAAGAAAATATAACATGGTGACAGCTTTAAATTACACCACCATTCACCACAGGATTTATGATTTACCAATTACATACTCCCACCATTTTGGCAAAAGGATGAAATTCTTAAAACAGTTTATAAACCTAATAAAGACTGTATACATCTCCATATTGCACATTTTTATGTACAAGAATAAAAGAGTCAAATGTATTGCATATACTGGAACAGCACAGATTTATCACAATGACACTTAATGCAGAAGCTGATGTATTAAAAATGTAGAAATGTAATACATATATGTACAGAATGCCGGGACTGCATTAACAATGATATGTACATAACAATATACTATACTACTTTGTACTTTTCAGCATAGTTGTGTTTATTAATATAGGCCTTTGGTTCTAAACTGCTTGACTAGTTTTAAGCTCACATAATTCCTTAAGCTTTCATATTTTTTTAAATGCAAGGAAATGAGTATAAAAGCACTAAATCTCCTGGTTCACTGGTACAAAAATTACAACGGTCAGTTCCCTTAGGTCATCAGAAACTAGTCACAAAAATAGTTCTTATATTCAACCTGAATGTGCCACAGGAAAAAAAAATATTTTCAAGATTTTCCAGCTTAGCCTTGAGGCAAAAGGCCCCCCCAGGCATCAATGTCAGTGCGGCCCTCCCTGCCATGTAGATCCCAGAACCTTTTTTCTGTAGGCCATTTATTCTAACACTACTCTGCAAGGAAGAATAAAATCTAAGTCCAGCTCAAGAGTGTCTACCACACCTTTGTTAAGACACAATGAAAACTTTGAATATTGCCAGTGAGATTTAAAAAAATATGTGTACCCTCTTACAACTCCTATAGAAAATCTGCTAAGAAATCACATAGTTCTTTACTTCCTCTCTCCCCTTCCCCTCGGCATCTCTCTGTGCTCGGTCTCCCCAGTGATTGGCTTTGGAAAGCATCCTGAGTTTGCAAATGACAAAGCAAGTCCCCATGCATGGGCCATGAGGTGTCATCACACGACCGAAGACGAGCTGGTCATCCCGTGAACCATTGTGCTTGTTGGAGTCCCGCTGATGGCATTGAAGATGTGAAGGGAATTCGGTAAGACGCTCGTCTTCTCCTCCAGGGGGCAGATCTTGAGGCCAGAAACACAATGTTACTGAGTGCAATGGAACATTACCATGTGTGACACAATGTTACCATTTGCAGTGCTACATTGCCACGTGTAACACAATGTTACCATTTACAGAGTGTAAGGCAAGGTTGCCACGTGGGACGTCACTGAGTGTAAGGACACAGATATTTCTCAAAGCACTGCACCCACATCACACACACAAGTCGTCATCTGAGGCTCACTCCAACATGTGAGTGATGTGCACCCAGAAAGCCTGGCTGGTGGTCTGCAGAGGGAGACTCAGCTTATCTAGTAAATGACTGTTTTCAGGTAAGGATTATAAGGAGAAAGTCAAGAACAGCACATTTTGTTTCCTTTACAAGCTAGTGAATGGACAGCCTTCTACACTCAGCAGGTCATATGGCAATTTGAATCTACTTAAGGCAACTTGAGGTCTACTTACATGTGCTTGACTGGGACACAACCTAGCCTTGACCTTGAAATAGCCTTTAAAAATGAATCTGGAGCATTTCTGTTTCTCTCCTGCCCCCTTTTCTCAGGGTCTTACAGACCTCATCTTGGGGGAGGCTGGCTACCCCTCTGACCCTGACCAAGTGTCTTTCCATGCCTGGTGGTGCCTGGAAGGATCTGAGTGTAGGTCTTCACCTCCAGCAGAGGCTCCCCTGGAAACACCAAAAGCAAGTCTACACCACCGCGGCCCTTCAGGGGTTCAGAGGGGCTCAGTCTTCCTAGTTGTTCGCATAATGGGAAGTTCAGGGTGAAGGAGAGCAAGCACATGCACGTTCCCTGTACTTTGGGAGTTGAACAGTTTGAGCCCGTGAGCTCTTCCTACTTTCATCGTCTCTAGTGTCCAATGCCAGCACCCACTGATTCTGCTCCATTCTATAGGAATCTGGAGGCTCCACAGAAAAGACCTCAAGTTTTTCCCAAAAATTGGTTCCCATGAGTCCCTTCTGTTCTGCTTAATTATTCAGACATTCATTTCTCGAATTGTTTCCAATTTTTTCTACTTTTTTTTTTTTTTTTTTGAGATGGAGTCTCGCTTGCTTTGTTGCCCAGGTTGGAGGCTACTGGTGTGATCTTGGTTCACTGCAGCCTCCACCTCCCGGATTCCAGCAATTCTCCTGCCTCTGCCTCCCGAGTGGCTGAGACTACTGGTGTGCACCACTATGCCCAGCTAATTTTTGTATTTTTTAGTAGAGACGAGGTTTCACCATGTTGGCCAGGCTTGTCTTGAACTCCTGACCTCAGGTGATCCACCTGCTTCTGCCTCCCAAAGTGCTGGGATTACAGGCGTGAGCCATGACGTCTGGTTTCTACTTTTAAAAATGTCCAGAAGAGGTGCTTTCCTCTGCCCATGTACTGCCATTATGCCAATGCCTGAAGCTGCTCAAACTGAAAAACGTAATAGCTTTTTCTGAGTCAGATTATCAGAAAAATAAAATTTAAAAATGACATTACCATCCCAGCTGAACGTGTTAGCATGGAGGAGAAAAAAAGCAAGTGAGTTAAAGCTCACACACTGTTCGTTTCCTGCAATGAAAATGTCCTAACTAAACTGTCAGGGGAGAGGACAGCTGCCATAAATGGCCCTGGCTTCCACTGTGCCCGAAGGAAGGACAGTCATGGAGGGGCCAGACAGAGCAGTCTGGTGTCAAGGCGCTAATGTCAGTTATGAAGATGGGACAGTGACGTGGATGAACCCCTTACAAACAGCAATGTAGATGCTGCTGTGGGCATTCCCTGGGTACTAGTCACCATCTCCTCTGTGATGACTAAGCCCACGCATGGAATTTGACCGAAGAAACCCAAAGGAAGGAGATAACAGCAAAGCAATCAAGGAAGATGCCCGTAATGACAGGGAACTTCCAGGAAGAATCTGCTGGGGCACGAGGCCCGCTGTACATAGTCAAAAATGGAATCGTTCTGTATTTTTAAATGGCAAAAACATTGAATGCAACAGATAATTCTTGAACCAGGTGGGCAAGTCCTGCTTTTTTCAAAGGATTAAAGGAATAAAGTTGTAAGAACAGTATGGATATTTTTGAGTGATTTTTTTCTTTTCTTTTCTTTTTGGCTAGATGGGGGTGGGGAGAGAGAAAGCTTAGGGAACCTGTCCACCTCTCAGAGCCCTGCGGAGCCAGGCCTGCTCTCCCCGCTTGCTGTAGGTGACAGCATATAGGCAATCTGTTAGCCGTTCCCAAATGACCTGGGGCTAGAGCACGGCAGGAGTGTGGTATGCTACATTCTCCTTCAGAGGTCACAGTTCCGGAAGGAGATCAGGCGGCCTAGGTCATTACAGTGGGTGCTTGAAACCTCTAACCAAGAACTCCAAGTCGTTGGAGCCAGTGCGGAACTCACTTGCTCATGCATGATTTCCGAAAGCTCCTTCGCCATTTCCCTGTAGTTGGCTTTCATTTCTTCCTGATACTCTAGCTGGTCTTCTTTAATCAGACGTTCATTTACCGCTAAGGCTTGACCGCACGCTTCCACAAATTGCCTGGAATGGTACGGGGGGGAAACAAAGGCACACAGAGGACAGGCATGAGTCCAACCAGCAGCATCTCTTTCCCAAAGGACACAGAAATGACCAACGCTTGAAGAGAAAAAGGCATTTTCAGTGAGCCTTACCGGAAAACTTCCTTCAATAGCTTCACTTTATTGTCAGGATATCGCTTGGTGTTTGTGTCATCTAAGAAAGCTCGCGCATATGCCAGTGGGCCAGCATTGACCTAGAGAAAGCAGAGATTTTCAGTTGCATTAGGGAGAAAATCACCACAGTCTTTGGTTCAGTTTTGGTTTGCAGGGACTAAAAAACGTGTTTGTATGAGCTAGTCACAATCCCTGCCTTCCAGGAACTTAAGCCTGAAAGGAAACCATAAAGCTCACTCTGTTACACATCGCTTGATTCCATGACCTCAGCCATCCTCAGGGCACTTGTGATGATGGCTTATTTTATTTAAGAGGAAATCAATGCTTGGGAAACTTAGGGGCCTGTTCAAGTTTGAACAGCCAATAAGCAAAACACCAGAGATCACAGCCCAGGTCTTCCAACTCCAGGTCAAGAATTTCCACTTCCAAGGTGTTTAGCCACTGGGATTTGTGCTGTACTACACTGAACTAAAAGGCTAATCTGGTGGATTCAGTGAAAAATGGAAAAATGCAGTAAGTATTCCAGAGTTTAAAAACCAATTGTTCATTTCATTGAATTGTGTAGACAGCCATGGGCAAACTGATTTGCTATCCTTGGATGACGTGCACATTTGAGGTATGCTGGAGAGCCAGATGTTAGGAGCAGACGGCAGGGGTGACTGAACCAGAACCCTGCATCACCCTTTCAAGCAGCTAAGAAGAGTCTGCTAATTTTGGACATGTAAGAAAAGATAAGAATGTGGTGAGAAGGAAGGTTGGACACACTGGGATGAAGAAGAATGTTCCAGGCATCTGAGATAGCCTGAGAAAGAACGTGACTATGTAATCATCAGATGGTATTTCCTGGAAGTTCTGGTGAGCTTAGAAGGAATTAGGGAGAGCTGTCCATGTGTGGTTCTGATCCATAGTATGCAGGACTTGTCTAGCAATGGCAGGAAAACTTAGCCATAGGAACTCACGCCAGATGTGGGAAGACAGGAGGGTTCTAGGTACAGTGGTCAGAGGGGGGTCTCTGAGTTGGCAATTAACAGCCCAAGATGTGTGAGGGCAGAACTCAGCACCAGGCTGGTGCGTGTGGAGAACCGTATTAATCACCTGAAGACGACCCAAATGACTGATGGTCTAAGATGATACAAGACGGTCCATATTTGAAGAAGACAGAAAGGAAGGCTGATGAGACTCCATAAGGTCTAATAACAAGATCTTGGGGTGCAATGCCAAGAAGCTCCACAGGTGGCTCTGCCCAGTAAAGCTGCAGCGCCAGTGAGCTGCTTGATGAAACAATTACAGAAATAAGGAAATAAAATGATAAAGTGAATTACCTCTGGCTATAACTTTGCTGTTACCTTGGTAGGTACGAGTATAAACTTCATCTCCTCATTTCAACATGGAATTTCTTGCTTTTAAAGATGACTGGGAATTTTATAAAATGCTAAGGTTACCATCAAATTAGCAGGGCATACTGTGCCTTTTAGAAAGTTCAATGGTCCAGGCTAGGCGAAGTGGCTCATGCCTGTAATCCCAGCACTTTGGGAGGCCGAGGTGGGTGGATTACCTGATGTCAGGAGTTCAAGACCAGCCTGACCAACATGGAGAAACCCCATCTCTACTAAAAATACAAAATTAGTCAGGCATGGTGATGCATGCCTCTAATCCCAGCTACTCGGGAGGCTGAGGCAGGAGAATCGCTTGAACCTGGGAGGCGGAGGTTGCAGTGAGCTCAGATTGCGCCATTGCGGCGAGCCTAGACGTGCCATTGCCTGGGCAACAAGAGTGAAACTCCATCTCAAAAAAAAAAAAAAAAAAGAAAGAAAGTTCAATGGTCCAGCCCTACCCTGGACTGGTGCCACTCCTTTCCGGTGGCCTTTCCATAGGGGCTGGATGTTCCCAGATCATGTTGATTGAGTATTTTTGTTTTTAGCTACAGAAAATTGTGGCCTCTGGCCCTGTTATGTAATCACTCATGTTGCTGGAATACCTATGTTCACTTGCTAACTTATTTTGGTACATACGTCCTTGAGACTATAAGGAAAGAGATTAAAAACAGCTGTAAATACTTTTATGGTGAACGACACCTACAAAAATGTTAGGCAACCACTCATGGTTATTTAGTGTGGATCTGACAGGAAGTTGACAAAATATAATTTCAGAAAATGACTAAAACCTATGTATTATAATCTACATGTAATTTTCATAAACATACCCTTCTTGAAAGATAAAACAATGGGTTATACAAATATATATATACATATATGTATATGTATAAACAAACATGTGCTTGAACTATTTATATAGACTTAAAAATACCAAGAAAGCAAGACTCATACTTGTTACTGGAGGGAAGTGATTTAACCTTTACCAATTAACTAGGAAATCATATAAGTAAGGTAACTTTTTAAAAACCTCTTATTAAAGTATAATATACAACAGGAAAGTGCATATATCACAAGTGTATAGCTTGATGAATTTTCACAAACTGAACATATATATTAGTATCTAGATCAAAGATGACCTTTTCAATAAATGGTGTATATCACTTGGAAGGTCATATGGAAAAACTGTATCTTGACCCTCATGCTATAACATATACAAAAATCAATTTCAGATGGACTGTAGACCTAAATGTGGATGCCGAATAAAGGAGGAAAACACAGGACAGCATCTTGGAAATCTTCAAGTAGACACAGATTTCTTAAAGAGAACATGCTACCAATAAAGAAAAAATTGATTGGGCTATATTAACATAATGAATTAATTAATCAAAAGATATCATTAAGAGAGTAAAACTTAGGGACTTTTTTGGATACAATTTTTGTGGAAAACTGGAAACAACAGTTTTATAGGAAAACCTACCGGTCTCCACTCTTCCTTGTATTTAGAAGAGTCTTGATGTTTCTAATTGGGCACCCAGAATTCCCCAAATACTGACAGATCAGGGCAGGGTGTGGAGATCTGGCTCTTGTCCCCCATAGACAGCTTAGTCAGTCCTCATGGCTGGGGTTCCTGAGGCTTCCTCCCCCTCTAATACCAGGAGAAATGTCACAAATGATGGGGGGAGGGAACAGGGGTCACTTGGTAAGCCAAGGCTCTCAAGTAGGCCTTGTTGGTGGAAATGACTCGCAAGTCTCCCAGGGGCCAGGGCTTCCTGTGCTGCCTTTGGCCTGCTGTGCCTGGCTCACCTGAACACTCACGCTGCCCTGGAGTTTGAGCTGCAGTTTGATCATGTCCACCTCGGCCGAGGAGCACAGCTGCCGGAGCTCTGCCACCTTCTTACTCATCTCGTCAATGGCCACCTCGATGGGGTTCAGGTCAGTGTGGTGCTGGTACATGACCGGGATGCGCTTCTTCACGTAAGGGAAGCAGTGTATGGCTACAGAGGATGAGAGAGTTACCCCACAGCTTGCACGAGCTTTAGTGTTATTGAGGTGATTATTAGAAGTGATTATTGTAGATGCCATTATTTTAGAAATAAGGAGCCCAAAGCTTGCCAAAGACACATACTAGTATTTGTAGGTACTTATATAGCTAGAATATTGTCTTCCTTTACAATCGTGTAGCTCATAAAGTCAAGAGAGTTGGGTCCTTGTTATCCCTTTAATGTGACAAGCGTGTCTTTAAATAAATCATGTTATCATTCCCCACTCAATTTTCTCATACAAAATGCCCCACCTTCCTCGGAAGCTCTGAGGTCTGAATGAGTTAGTGGATATAAGATGGCTTTGACAATATAAAAAAGACTAAACAATTCTGAGATACTATGTAACAGATTAAGTCCAGAAAATAGTTCCATAAAAAAATCCTTGAGAAAATTCATTTTTTCCATAGAATAACTTTGAATCACATGCTAAATTTGAATAAATCTGAGAAATCAGTAGAAAATAACAAATAAGAATATATTCCTAGGGTGGACACGGTGCTCACACCTGTAATCCTAGCACTTTGGGAGGCCGAGACCAGCAGATCACTTGAGCCCAGGAGTTTGAGACCAGCCTGGGCCACATGGCAAAACCCTGTCTAATTTTGTAAAAAATACAAAATAAGCTGGGCGTGGTAGTGTATGCCTGTAGTCCCAGCTACTGCGAAGGCTGACACGGGAGGATCACTTGAGCCTGGGAGGTCAAGGCTGCAGTGAGCTGTGATCGCGCCACTGCACTCCAGCCTGGGCTACAGAGTGAGAGCCTCTCTCAAAAAAGAAAACAAAACCACCCCCTCCCCCAAGCCCAAATCAAAGAAACACAAAGAATGTATTCCTCAGTAAAACATTTCATGAACCAGAAATTCAGAAACTTTTGGAGCTGTAGTACTATACCTGGGGACCTACTTACAGCAATGAATAAGAAATAAAAATAAAAATATTTACTTTTTCTTATATATACATATATATATTTGAGACGGAGTCTCATTCTAACACCCGGGCTGGAGTGCAGTGGTGCGATCTCAGCTCACTGCAACCTCTGCCACCAGGTTCAAGCAATTCTCCTCCTCAGCCTCCCAAGTAGCTGGGATTACAGGTGCCTGCCACTGTACCTGGTTATTTTTTGTATTTTTAGTAGAGACAGGGTTTCACCATCTTGGCCAGGCTGGTCTTGAACTTCTGACCTCGTGATCCACCCGCCTTGGCCTCCCAAAGTGCTGGGATTACAGGTGTGAGCCACCACACCCAGCCTCTTATATATATTTTAACCAAAAAAAAAAAATCTGATTGTTTTCCTTTATCATAATAAGATACCTAAGCATCAACACAAAGGAATTAATTAAAAAATGAACAGAAAAACAGCAGGTTCTGATTTGGTCTGTTTCACATTTCTTACTGCTCTATATAGTATAGATATATCTATAATATTCTCACTTGACATATATTTACTAATAGACATGTAGATATGTACTTAAAAGCTTATTATTTTTTGTAAACAAGCAAAAGTCAGATGGGTGTCGTCCTGGTCTCTATTTAGCAAGTGGCTAGGGAAGAGTTTAATTGGGAAGGACTCATCACAGGATGGGAAACAGGGCCAGTCCCTGTGAAACACAGAGTTCTGACGGGCCATCCAATATCTGGACAAAGGCGGAAAAAATGTCCACCCTGAGACAACCTCATTTGTCACATACTTATAGGCCTGTTGCCTTTCCACATTTTATCCAGGAATGGTGAAGGGTTCCCGACTTGGTTTCACAGTTTTTAAATGGTAGCATTGGGGATCCATAAAACCCCCTGGTAGGATGGTGAGGATGATGAGGACTTAGCCTCGGCCTCGATGTTCCCTAGCCAGGGAGGTGGCACTGCCAGAGGCCGGCTTGCGTTTGGACAGAGGGCTGTGCTTCAGGGAGGAGTGGGACCGCCTTCCCGTTTCTGAGGAAGGAGCTCAACTCTAGGTTCCCAGTCTCCTTTTGCTTTGTCCGGAACACAGATTACATTCCACCATGGGTATATTTACTCATCTGGGTACTGTTTAGCGTCTGTCTCCTCTGTCTAGAATACCAGCTGCAGGGGCACACAGATGTCTGTTTCATTAGTGTGCCAAGTGGGAACATGGTCAGTGTGCCACGCATTTTGTTGAATGAATGAATGCATTACTGCCCAAACGACTGCATGAGAGTCCAAATTGGCTCTGGAAAGTGGACAATTAGGCGACTGACTGAGCCAGCCCTTTAGAGAGGAGGACGGGGAGGTCCAGTGGTGAGTATGGTGACTGCTAGTCTGTGTGTCTTGAACAGAAGGTGGAGAGCAGGAGGCTAACCCAGGTGGGAATGTGGGCGAGATTTGGAAGACTCTGGAACAGTGACCAGGAAAAAATTCCTTGGCAGAAGGTCCATGAAAGAAACGGGGGAGGCTTCTCCCCACCCCCGCTCTTTGGGACAGGCTCAGAAATTTCCACTGAAGGAGGATGGAGGGTGATCATGAGGTTTTCAAATGATCGCACAGTTACAGTCAGCTGACTAGGAACTACCCGGGAAGGTGAGCCTTTTCCTGGGGCAGAGGGCAGGAAGTCAAGGGCTCCCCTTGACCTTGGGAATGCCAAAGGTCAGGTACGAAGCAATGCAATGGAAGAGGAACCTGAGGGGTTAATAACTTGAGGGAAAACTCTCAGGTCCAGCCTTCAGAACACCCTGGTGTGTGTATCTTTAACTACAGGCTGATACAGAGTTTACATGTTTTCAGTGGCATTTTTATAACCTTTTCACTAAATCTTCCCACAGCCCAGTAACTATCATTTGACATTTTGAGACCTTTCAGGACAAAACTGGCACCTTTTCTTTGGATGTTTTGTTGAACTAGAATCTCCTTTTGCTCATCACCCCCAAGCAGCTCAATAGTGGATGAAACCTAGCAAAAAAAAAGAAGCACATTCTTTCCCCTGCTGCTTACTATTTACAAAGTTAAGACAATATAATGAGATGGGTGTCCTAACCCACATTTTACAGATGGGGAAACTAAGGCACAGAGAAGAAGAGTGACTTGCCCAAGGTCACACAGTGAGGCTGTGACCCAGGCCTCCAGGAACCGCAGGACAGCCTTGCTGCATCTGCTTTCTCAGCTCATAGCTGCAGATGGCAATCCCCAAGCCAACAAACAGGTGTCTGCCTTACCTTTCTCTGCAGCGCACTCTCTGTCCCCTTGTTCCTGCAGATATGGAAAGTTGCTCATGTGCTTTATCTAATCTAGTCTCTAACAAAATGGTGAACTGTAACCCTGGAGAAATGTGCCCTGGGAAAACAGCCTATGGTAATGAATGTTTATGAATCAGTATGCCGCCTTAACAATAACCATAATAAAAAATGCTGACCGTGACTCAGCAGTGAACTAGGTTTACTGAAGGCAGCAGTTCTCAACTCTGAGTGTGCACCAGGATCACTGGGAGGGCCTGTTGAAGACAAGTAGCTGGACCCTACCCCTCGAGTTTCTGATCCAGCGGTTTCAGAGGTGGGACCCTGGAACTTTCATCTCTAACAAGTTCCTTGGGGATGCCGATGTTGCTGGTTCTGGACCAGCCTTTGGTAACCACTGATCTAAAGGAACAGAAGGAAAGTCATCACAGCTGAACCATAAACACCGTTAACTAGCGATTCCCATAAAATGATTCCATCTAGAAGTGCAGTTATCTCGCTTAATGAGAATTTGCTACTGATGTGTGCATTAAAAATAAATTATTTGGGGTGGGGTGATGTCTGTGAGAACAATATTATATGTGCTTTATAAATGCTATCTCCTTATTTTAAAAGCAGGAGTGGGGGCACTTTAAGAACACAGTTTTCTTTTTTCTTTTTCTGAGATGGAGTCTCCCTCTGTTGCCCAGGCTAGAGTGCAGTGGCACAATCTTAACGACTACAACCTTCACCTCCCAGGTTCAAGCAATTCTCCTGCCTCAGCCTCCCTAGTAGCTGGGATTGCAGGCACATGCCACCATGCCTGGCTAATTGTTTTGTATTTTTTAGTAGAGACTGGGTTTCATCATGTTGGCCAAGCTGGTCTTGAACTCCTGACCTCAGGGGATCCTCCCATCTCAGCCTCCCAAAGTGCTGGGATTACAGGTATGAGCCACCGCAGCTGGCTTTTTAAAAAAACTTTTATCTAACTTCCTTCATAGGGAGTGTGAAAAGCTCGCTGTAATATGCTGTCCTGGGCTAATTTATAATAACCTATATTATTTTTTGGTAACAGCTTTATCGAGATACAAACCCCATGTCATCCATTCTATCCCTTTAAAACGTACACTTTGCTGGTGAGAGCTGGTAAGTACCTCGGTACAGCATCTCCACAGCGCTCCTTCTGCTTACTGTGATTGCGCGTATTATCGTCCAGACAGAAACTCAACTCCAGCTTCCAGGAAGCAGGCCCTTTCCTGGTCTGATTTAACTAGGTTCACTCTTTTGAAGACGTGTCGTAGAAACTGACACACCCGGCATTCTGAACAGACCTCCCACTCATGTTTCTTGGTCAAGAAAGCATTTTATGTTAGATTATCCCAGTGATGTCACTGATTCTAACTAGGCATGGCTGGGTCAAGCTCTCCCACAGAAGGTAAAAATCACCCCAAGATGACTAAATACTTGCCAGGGACTGGGAATTGATGCAAAAGACATTTCCCAGAATGGGTTATCACTGGCTAAACAGTGCCAAAGGGATCAGTGAAAACTGCCTAAGCTGAACTCATGGGCAGCCACTGAATGCAGTGAGCTTCCTGGTAGAGGAGCCATTCAAGTGGCAGCTGGCCAGCTCCCGTGGGCAATGAGGTGGGTTGATCCAGGCTCACATCACATTTACTCACAGCCTGAAACTGCTGAGCAGGTCCAAGCTAGAACCTGAGACAGGTGTGTGAGACAGGTGCCTCCCTGTGAGGTGACCCAGGACTGGGTTTGGCTGCTGGATCTGGAGTCCACATGTCATCCAATCTATCCCTTTAAAGTGTACACTTCGCTGGTGAGAGCTGATACATTGTGTGCAAAAGCATCTGGGCACTTAAGTCCTGCCATTTTCATCAGATTCTCAGAAGGGTGAGTGACCTTATACTGGATATGAACTTCTGGTCTTGTGGAAGAAGGAAGTGTAAACAGATAACAGAAAAACGTCCCAAGTATTTAAAAGTAAGCACTAGATAAACGTGAAACTGAAATGGGGATGGCTAACTGAGCTCGAAAGGCCCTTCCAGTCCTGAAGCTTCTGAAGCCCTCTGGACAGCGCTTTGGCGAGGCGTCTGGGCTGCAGACGTGGCTCCCGGGGCCATACCTGTCAGGACGGTGCGCCGTTTGCACTGCTCTTCCACCCCGCCTTGCCTCTTCCCGGTCTGCGTGAACGGCATCTCAAACATGAAGCGGCGGATGTTGTGGGATCTCTCAAATTCTGTTTTCCGTTCTTGCAACTCTTTTTCATCAAAGAATGGGATGACATGAGTCACCTGGATATACGCATACTTGGAATCCAGATCCTTAGGGTTGACCTTTAATTGAAACAGCACAATGGAAGATTGGTGCTCTGTGAAGGAATAACTCGGCCCTTACCTAAGTGGTATTTTCCAACTTTTTATTAGTAAATATACTGGAAAAAAGAATACAACAAACATCCGCATATCCACCACTTGGATCAACAGTTGTTAGCAGTTTGCTATATTTGTTTCAAATATACACACATACACCTATGTATGCACACAAACACACACACACACACACACACACACACACACACACACGCAGACATAAAGACCTCTTTTCTTTTTTCAATGGAACCATTTCAAAGTAAGTGGTACATGTCATGATACTACAGCTTCTCCTAAAAATGAAGACATTCGCTTCTATAACCACAATACATTATCATGCCTACCCAAATTAACACTAATTCCCTAATACCAGCCAATACCCAGTCTATATTAACATTTTCTCCAATGTCTCCAGAATGTTATAGATATTTGTGTTTGAATCAGAATCTAACAATCACACTTTACATTTAGTTGTTAGGTCCCTAGTCTTGTTCAATTTAGAAGAATCCCCTAGCATTCATTTTTTCCATGACACTGAATTTTTTAAAGAAATTATGCTGGTTTTCTTACCGAATGACCTCCAGTCTGGGATTTCTCTGATTGTTTCTCAAATTGCATTTAAAATACATTTGGCTTAGAGAGGCAAATGTTTATTTTAGGAATAATGTCTGGAAGCTAGGCCTCCAAATTATCATCAATCTATAGGCAGCTGAGATTCAATGGAAACAGCTGCAGATTAATTAACTTAATACAGGTACAGATTAATCTAGACTAATCTAATGATAAATTTAGTTCCTATTTAACACATAAATGCTTTTAAAACCACATTGCTAGAATTTGTGGCACTCTCATTTCTGTGACATGATAGAAAATTAAACATAGGCATTTCCTATGCAGAAACAAAAGCTGATTTACTAGGAAGACGAATCAATTTTGCACATTTTAATTGGATTTAACCTTCTAGAGCAAGAAAAAGGGACAGAAAAGAAATGACTCTGCAGAGAACATGGAGACCACACTGGTATACGCAGGTAAACCACATGGGTATAAGGCAGGCAAGTGAATGAGAACTGTTCTCAAAACAGACATGATTGTGAAGAAAAATGAAAAACAATGGAAGAGTGCCTTAAACTTTAGAAGTTAAGAAAATACATAAAGTCATAGAAAGTTATTATTTGGGCCAGACTCAGTGGCTCACTCCTGTAATCCCAGCACTTCGGGAGGCTGAGGTTGGCAGATCACTTGAGGTTGGGAGTTTGAGACCAGCCTGGCCAACATGGTAAAACCCTTTCTCTATCAAAAATACAAACTTTAGCTGCATGTGGTGTCGTGCTCCTGTAATCCCAGCTACTTGGGAGGCTGGGCATGAGAATCTCTTGAACCCGGGAAGTAGAGATTGCAGTGAGCTGAGATCGCACCAGTGCACTCCACCTGGATGACAGAGTGAGACTCTGTCTCAAAAAAAAAAAAAAAAAAGGTGGGAGAGAGATCCAAGATGGCCACGTAGCAGCAGCTCAGGATTGCAGCTCCCAGTGAAAGCGCAGAGAGCGAGTGGATGCCGCAATTGCAGATGAATTTTTGATGCCCACAGACTGGGAGATTCCTGGCGAAGGAGCCACCCGGGTCACCAGCGCGACTCTTTTGGCTGGCGCAGCGCTTCTCAGTGCGGAGTGTACGGGACTGGGTGCCCAAAGGCTCCGCTGGTC
>PVKP010002878.1:0-116270 GCA_004027715.1 Plecturocebus donacophilus | reverse complement strand
GTGTTCTCTGGATTACCTGGAGTTGAGTATTGTCCGGCAAGTTTTCCTGAATAATATCCTGAAAAATATTTTCCAACTTGGATTCATTCTCTTCATGACATCCAGGTACACTGATGAGTTGTAAATTAGGTCTTTTCACACAGTTCCATATTTCCTGGAGACTTTGCTCATTCCTTTTTACTTTTTCTTCTCGGATCTTGTCTTCTCGTTTCATTTCATTAAGTAGGTCTTCGACCTCTGATATCCTTTCTTCTGCTTGATCAATTCGACTGTTACAACCTGTGCATACTTTGTGAAGTTCTCTTATTGTGTTCTTCAGTTCCAATAATTCACTTATATTCATTTCTAAATAGTCTATTCTCATTAGGATTTCATCAAACCTTTTTTCAAGATTCTTAGTTTCTTTACACTGGGCTAGAACATGTTCTTTTAGCTCACAAAAGTTCCTTATTATCCACCTTCTGAAGCCTAATTCTGTTATTGGAACGCACTCATTCTCCATCAGGCCTTGTTCCCTTGATGGTGAAGAACTGTGATCCCCTGTAGAAGGAGAAGCATTCTGCTTCTGGGTATTCTCAGCTTTTTAAGGCTGATTCCTTCCCGTCATTGTAATTCTATCCACCTGTTGTCTCTGTAATTGCCAACTTTCAATTTAGGTCTCTGAGTGGACATCCAACTTGTTGATTCCCAACACCGAAATCTGAGCAACCCACTGCGCCAGCTGAAACAGCGGCATTAAGATTCGTGGTGCTTTTCTGCTCGGGGATCTCCGGTCTGGCTTCCCTCTTGAATCATTATTTCAATCATGTAAATAGGTGACTGTGCCTTCACGGAGATCCAAACGTCGATCAAAAGGGAAGCTAGTCCCGTTTACTCTGCACTGAGAACCGCTGCGCGGAAGCGCCGGCGAAACCACCACGCCAGCCACCAGAGTAGAGCTGGCGACCCGTGGGGCTCCTCCACTGGGAATCTCCTAGTCCGTAAGCAACAAAAATTCGTCTAAAAGTGTGGCGTCCTCTTGTTTTGTGCACTTTCTCTGGGAGCTACAATCCTGAGCTGCTAGTAGTTGGCCATCTTGGATCTCTCTCCTTCAGTCTGTTTTATATTCCTTGTGTTGTAACTTGTTTTCTCTCCTTTTCAATAACAATAGTCAAGAGCGTTTCTGGGCCATGCATTTTGTAAGTGTAGGTTTTAATATTTAAACATTTTTTTCCTATGAAAAGAAAAAATAAAATAACCAATTACTATTGTTGAACTGATTCTAAAGGCTAGTCAGGTGGCTGTTATAAAAAATAAAATGCATTACTGCCACCTAAAGGAAAAATGTTAAACATACTGAAATAATATTTTAAGATTATGTTTAATGTGTTAAGCTATTAAAGGGGCTGTGTGCTTTTTAAAATTTTTTCTTCCTTTTACCAGGTTGTTTTGTTCTCTATTTCAAAAATTATTCATTTGAATCAATAATTTATATATTATTCATAAATATTAATCAATATTCACATATTTATTATATAAGTAATATATTCACTAGCATAAAATTTTAAGTGATAAAATGATACACAGTGAAAAGTAGGTCCCTGTATTGCTTCATTTGTGTTGCTATACAAGAATACCTGAGGCTGGGTAATTTTTTTTTTTTTTTTGAGACAGAGTCTTGCTCTGTCACCAGGCGCCAGGCTGGAGTGCAGTGGCACCATCTCGGCTCATGCAACCTCTGCCTCCCGAGTTCAAGCAATTCTCCTGCCTCAGCCTCCCAAGTAGTTGAGGCTACAGACGCACGCCACCACATCAAGCTGACTTTTATATTTCAGTAGAGACAGGGTTTCACTATGCTGGCCAGGATGGTCTCGATCTCTTGACCTTGTGATATGCCCGCCTCGGCCTCCCAAAGTGCTGGGATTACAGGCGTGAGCCAGCGCGCCCAGCTGAGGCTGGGTAATTTATAAAGAAAAGAGGTTTATTTGGTTATGGTTCTGCAGGCTGTACATGAAGCATAGTGCTGGTTTCTACTTCTGGTGAGGCTTCAGGAAGCTTCCATTCATGAAAGAAGGCAAAGAGGGAGCTGGTGTGTTACATGTTAAGAGAGAGAGAGAGAGACAGAGAGAGACAGAGACAGAGAGAGGAGGTGCCCAGCTCCTTTAAACAACCAGCTCTCATGTGAATGAACAGAGCATGAATGGAGCAAGAACTTTGTCATTATCATGAGGATGGCATGAGGGATCTGCCCTCATAACCCAAACACCTCCTGCCAGGCCCTACCTCCAACAGTGGGGAGCATATTTCCTATTTTATTTATTTATTTATTTATTTTGAGCTGGATTCCCACTTTGTCACCCAGGCTGAAGTACAGTGACATGATCTCAGCTCACTGCAACCTCAGCCTCCTGGGTTCAAGCAATTCTCCTGCCTCAGCCTCCTGAGTAGCTGGGATTACAGGCACCCACCACCATGCCCATCTAATTTTTGTATTTTTAGTAGAGACAGGGTTTTACCATGTTGGTCAGGCTGGTCTCAAACTCCTGACCTTGCGATCCACCTACCTTGGCCTCCTAAAGTGTTGGGATTACAGGCGTGAGCCACCGTGCCCAGCCTTGGGGAGCATATTTCAACATGAGGTTTGGAGGGGACAGACACCCAAACTCTATCAGTTCCCTGCCTATCCTTGCCCTCCTGACCGTAATTCCCCTCCACAGAGTCAATCACTACAGGCAGTTTCTTGTGTATTTTTTCAGAGACAGTCTATATATACACATAAGTCTCAACGTTAGTGCATGCGTATGTGTATATTGATACATGTATTTATTTTTCCTCACAAGTGGTAGTATATGGACCCATTAGTCTCCACTTTGTATCTGTTTGTGTATTTTGTCTTGCTTTGTTTTCACTAGCTGGATATCATGTCAGCATATATTGGGCTGACTTTAAAACAAATGGGGGCCAGGTGTGGTGGGTCATGTCCGTAGTCCCAGTACTTTGGGAGGCCAAGGCAGATGGATCACTCGAGGTCGGAAGTTTGAGACCACCCTGACCAACATGGTGAAACCCAGTTTCTACTAAAAATATAAAAATTAGCTGGGTGTGGTGACCTGCGCCTGTAGTCCCAGCTACTTGGGAAGCTGAAGCAGGATAATGGCTTGAACCTGGGAAGTGGAGGTTGCAATGAGCCGACATCGTGCCATTGCACTCCAGCCTGGGTGACGGAGTGATGCTCTGTCTCAAAAAATTTTCTTAAAAATAAAAATAGGCTGGGCACAGTGGCTTATGCCTGTAATTTCAGCACTTTGGGAGGCCGAGGTGGGTGGATCACTTGAGGTCAGGAGTTCAAGACCAGCCCGGCCAATATGGTAAAACCCCTTCTCTACTAAAAATACAAAAATTAGCTGGGTATGGTGGCGTGTGCCTGTAATCCCAGCTACTCAGGAGGCTGAGGTAGGAGATTCACTTGAACACTGCAGTTGGAGGTTGCAGTGAGCTGCGATCATGCCACTGCACTGGGCAACAGAGTGAGACTCTGTCTCAAAAAACCCCACAGAAAACATTGTATTCCATTGAACCGTAATCTGTTTTACAGTCTTCAAGTCATAGGTATTTAAGCCATCTCTGTTTTTGCTATTTCTTATTCAATGATGGGGTGACCTTTGTACATAAATCTTTGCATATGTGTAAAAAGTAAGTATAGAGTATGATCCTAGGAAGGAAATTGTTGAAACTTTTGATTTCTTATCCAACTACAATCCTTCTTATTTCCTTCCCTCCATTTTCCAATACAGTTATATAAAAATGCTTAGTTAAGTCAAAAGTCAGTGTTTATACTTTTGTCACTTAAATATTATTTACCACTGAAACAAATAGCATATTGTAATCATATCTTCTTTCTTGTATAACCTTCTGCTTTTTCTGACATTAATAATTGCTAACCCTCCTCGTCACTGGCCAAATTGCTTAGTTTTCTATATACAATTACTATTTTTTTTCCCTTCTCAAAGAATACTACAGATTTAGCAAACTTTTGGTAATCACTTTCCTCCAAATTCCCAAACACATTAAATAATTATTAAAGGTTGGGTGTAGTGGCTCATGCCTGTAATCCCATCATATTGGGAGGCCAATGCCAGAGTATTGCACGAAGCCAGGAGTTCTAGAGCAGCTTGGACAACATAAGGAGACCTTCCTACAAAAAGTAAAAGCAAAAATAAGTTGGGTTTGATGGTATGTGCCTCTAGTCCTAGCTACCTGGGGAGGCTGAGGTAAGGGGATCATTTGAGCCCTGGAATTCCAGGCTGCACTAGGCTGTGATTGTACCACTGCACCTCAACATGAGTTGACAGAGACTTGGTCTCTAAAAATATATAATAATAATAATTAACAGTTCTATTTTTCTCCCTAGATAGCTCCCTTTTACTCTTCTACAGCCTTCTGCCTTTGGGATGGCTGCTTGCTGGGTATAATAGATGTTTTATTTGCAAGATATTTTCTCTCAGCATTCTGTATGGCTATTGAAAAGCCTGTTGCCAATCAGATTGCTGATCCATAAGGCAATATGTGACCTGGTTTTTCATTCTGGAGTTTTTAGTGTCTTTTCTTGATTTCCAATATTCTAAAATTTTAAAATTAGTTGCCTTAGAGAGTGTGGTATTAGACCTTCAAAAAACATGTCCTCCTTACATGGTGCAGAGTGGTTTAGAGGAAGCCTGTGCCTGGCCTGCTCAGCATTTCCCAGCCCCATTGCATCTAGGAAGAACCTTGTGACTGGTTCTTTCTAATGGAAAGAGTGTGAGCTAAACAGATGTGTGTCAGTTGAGGTGGTGGTGGTGGGGTCAAGGGCAGGGACTAGGGTGGAGGGCATGGCAAGAAGGGATGCACCTAGTTCAGGAAGACCAGTGTCAGAGGAGTCAGGGCCCAGGGGTCCAAGGTCCACGTTGATGCTTCCACTCTATCCCCAGTGCCAGCCCCGCACCCCACTCCTGCCCTGTTTGGTGCTCAGTGACCCTGTGTCTGGCCTTTCTGGGGAGAACTGACTTGTGTCTTGTTCACATCCCTTTCTCCAGGCCCTCAGGTAATTTTCGCTACTCTGATAAGTAAGTTGCTTCTCATTCATTCCTTTTCCATCTTCCAAACACTTATTGAAATGCTTTTCTGCTATCCTCTTTATCTTTATGAATTTTACCATTTTTCTTCCCTTAACTGTCATTGTGGTGGTTTGGAGAGTGTATTAGTTTCAAAGGGCTGCTGTGACAAATTACCACAAAATTAGGGGCTTAAAACAACAGAAATTTATTCTTTCACAGTTCTGGAGTCCAGAGGTCTGAACTCAGTTTCACTAGGTCTAAATCCAGGTGTTAGCAGGGCCATATGCCCTCTGGAAGCTCCGTGGGAGAATCCTTGCCTTGTCTCTTTTGGCTTCTGTTGGCTGCTGGCATTCCTGGGCTTGTGACTCCATCACTCCAGTTTCCACATGATCATGATTGCCTCCTCCTCTGCTGTTGGTACCAAATCTCCCTCTGCCTCTCTCCTATAAGGACACTTGGGATTGTATTTAGGGTCCACCCGGATAATTCAGGATAACCATCCAAAAATCCTTGACTTAATTACATCTGCAAGTCTTTGCCATATAAAGTAACATTCACAGATTCTGAGGATTAGGATATAGACACATCTTTGGGAGCCATTATTTAGCCTACAACAGGGAGAGAAGATGAAAGCATATGGTCAGTCCACTATATATATATATTTTGAAATAAAGTTTTGCTTTTGTTGCCCAGGCTGGAGTGCAATGGCACAATCTCGGCTCATGGCAGCCTCTGCCTCCCAAGTTCAAGCAATTCTCCTGCCTCCTGAATTGCTAGGATTACAGGTGTGAGCTACTGAGCCCAGCCTATTCCACCGTATTTAATGGGGGTTCTTTCCATGTTTTCTTCTCATGCTTTTCAATTTCCTTTTAGTATTTATTTTTCTTTCTTTTTTTTTTTCTCTTGAGATGGAGTTTTGCTCTTGCTGTCCAGGCTGGAGTGCAATGGCGTGATCTTGGGTCTCCACAACCTCTGTCTCCCAGGTTCAAACAAATTTTTCTGCCTCAGCCTCCTGAGTAGCTGGGATTACAGGCATGTGCCACTACGCCTGGCTAATTTTGTATTTTTAGTAGAGACAGGCTTTCTCCATGTTAGTTAGGCTGGTCTTAAACTTCCGACCTCAAGTGATTCACCCACCTGGGTCTCCCAATCCTGTATTTCTTTTTTGTTTGTTTGTTTGTTTTTAATTAATATGGGGTTTCACCATGAAGGCCAGGCTGGTCTTGAACTCCTGACCTCAGGTGATCCACCCACCTCAGCCTCCCAAAGTGCTAGGATTACAGGCGTGAGCCACTGTGCCCGGCCCCAGTCCTGTATTTCAATCTTTGATCTAACCAAAATCTATTTCAGAATGGAGCTTCCCTGTGTTCCCAAATGCCAATTTTTTATTTTATTATTTTATTTTATTTTATTTTATTTTTTTGAGATGAAATCTTGCTCTATCACCCAGGCTGGAATGTGGCGGCAGGATCTCAGCTCACTGCAACATTCACTTCCTGAGTGCAAGTGATTCTCCTGCTTCAGGAGTATTACAGTTGCCCACATCCATGCCTGGCTAATTTTTTTTTTTTTTTTTTTTGTATTTTTAGTAGAGATAGGTTTTGCCATGTTGGCCAGGGTAGTCTAGAACTCCTGATCCCAAGTGATCTGTCCACCTCGGCCTCCCAAAGTGCTGAGATTACAGATGTGAGCCACCATGCTCGGCTGCCAATTTTTAAATTTCATCTTTTCTCCCTAGATATGAAATAAAAGTGATTAGGTCTTAAGAGAGTAAATTAAAGCACATTTGTTTTCCTGTAACATGCAAAAATACAAAAAAAAAAAAAGTAAAATAAAATTGATATAATTTTGGAGAAATTGCCTTTGCTCACTGTGGATTCTAAAGGGTGTGAGTGATGGACAGGTCCACCTGTGCGTGGAGACTGGAAAGCCCCTTCTCCAGGATCACCCTTTATGTTAGGAGAATACCCTGGCTCCAGGCACCAAGCTGGAGTATTATAGGCATATAGCTTTACTCCTATAGACAAATTAAGAGTGGGAGGACTCTATGGTAAGGAATGATACCCTTACACTGTTTCTGGCCCTTCCCAGTCTTGCAAAGAGTGACACACTCTGTGGGCTACAAGCCTGTCACTGCAATTCATGCAGTGGGTGGTTAGAGGACAAAGCACGCTAGGCCCCTGATCCGACCTCCCAGGGATGACAGGCCTGGCTGCTCCTCAAACTGAACCTGACAGAGTGCAAAACATTCAAGTTTTCATCCTGATTCTGGCACACCCCGAGGCAAAAATAAGCATTTTATTCATAGGAGCATCTGTGTAGGCTGTGAATAAGGAGGTTTCTATCTATCTCAGCCTTCATTTTGCTCATTTAAGGACAGCTGAGAGTACGACAGGGTAATTGTTTTGTTTTAAAGCACTGTAATTTAGTTCCTTTCTGGACCTTCTATGTATGAGTCATTTTCTGTAGCAGTGCTAAGAGATGCAAATAGAAAAATATTAGTTCTGAAAGCTTGAGATTTCAAACTGGGCCTTTTATTCTCATTCCATTACTAGTTTTAGTCTTAATTGTGACATTCTGTTATTAGAAGAATGACACAATTTGAATCACGTTTTTGTTCCATGTACTAATGTAGCAAACTGCTTCTCAATTTCACAACCTTTCCTTTATTTTACATGTGAGTCACTGCCATTTGGTTTTGTTCTCCTCCATTCCTGAACTCACTATCTCCTGCTCACATGTATAGACATTTCTCTGATATCCTAGATCTTTATGGTGATCAAGATTTTTGTGTATTCTATTTTGTTGCTTTCATACTTGCTTGTATCCTCTTCAAGTTTGACTCTCTTATATTGACCTTTTTGTCATAGTACAATCGTTTGATTTGAATTCTCTGTATTTGTTTGGGGTATGCCAAACAAATACTTCAGAAGAAAGGAGGAGAAAGGAGGCAATGTGTTGAAAGGAAGCTGTGGACAAAGCAAGAAGAAAAAAAGAAGGAGACTTAGGAAGAAAAGTAGTGGCTCTTAAACAAAGATCTTGCATCTTTTCCTTCTTCATTTATTTATTATTATTATTATTTTTTGAGACAGAGTGTCGTTCTGTCACGCAGGCTAGAGTGCACTGGTTGTGATCTCAGCTCACTGCAACCTCCACCTCCCGGGTTCAAGCGATTTTCCTGCCTCAGCCTCCAAAGTAGCTGGGACTACAGGCTAAGGCCACCACGCCTGGCTAATTTTTTTTCCCTGAGACAGAGTCTTGCTCTGTTGCCCAGAGTGGAGTGCAGTGGCCTGATCTCGGCTCAGTGCAACGTCCACCTCCTGGGTTCAAGTAATTCTGCCTTAGCCTCCCTAGTAGCTGGGATTACAGGCGCATGCCATCATGCCCCTCTAATTTTTGTATTTCTAGTAAAGATGGGTTTTTACCATGTTGGCCAGGCTGATCTTGAACTGGCTGGTCTCAAACTCCTGACCTTGTGATCTGCCCGCCTTGGCCTCCCAAAGTGTTGGGATTACAAGCATGAGCCACCATGCCTGGCCCTTCTTTAAAATTTGAACCCTGGCCAAGTGTGATGGCTCACACCTGTGATCCTAGCACTTTGAGAGGCCAAGGTGGGCAGATCACTTGAAGTCAGGAGTTCAAGACCAGCTTGGCCAACATGGTGAAACCCCATCTCTACAAAAAATAAAAAATTAGCTGGTCGTGGTGGCACATGCCTGTAATCCCAGTTACCTAGGAGGCTGAGACAGCAGAATTAGTTGAACCCAGAAGGGAGAGTTTGCAGTGAGCTGAGATCGCGCCACTGTACTCCAGCCTGGGTAACAGAGTGAGACTCCATCTGAAAAAAAAACAAAAAACAAACAAACAAAAAAAAAACCACAACTTTGAACCCAGTATCAGAAGGCACATTTAAGATTTAAGTTGGAACTGTATAGAATGTCTGTGCATGAACAGATGCCATAGCAGTAACAAAAACTAGGTCCACAGCCACTTTTCTTTCATGTCCTCCTTTTTCCTTTGGCTTTCTTAGCATAAGGCATGATTTCTTAATTTACAAAATATTTGTTTATGAAAGTTGTGAAGGTGAGAGGAGGGATTTCAGAATCAGAAAGACCAATTTTGGCTTTGCTCTGTGACCTCTGGCATGTTATATAACTTCATTAAACTTTAGCTTTTCCCTAGAAAATATTTGGCTGATGAGAAAATGTGTATACAAATCTTAGTATAGTGCTTAGCATTTCAAGTAACCCAGAATATCGACTAATTTGTTAAATAAATATTTCTTGAATATTTGCTGTATGCTGGACTGTCTGCCAGATGCTGAGGCTGCTGTGGTGAGTAGGACAGGTAAGATTCCTGGCCTTGTGGAGGTTACATTCTGTGGGAAAAACAGATGATAAACACATAAACAAATCAATAAAATGATGGTGAGAAGCCATGAAAGAAATAGACAAAGTGTGTGATTAAGAACAGCAGGGAGGACCTATGTCCTATGCTGGAGAAATCAGGGAAGGTTTCACAGCAGCCTGAAGAAAGAGAAAGAACCAGCCGTGTTATGAGCTGTTTAAGACAGAGGAAACTGGGTCACTGGCTTAGAGAGAGATTGGGTTCTACTTGCTATCAGAGGCCAGAAGTACAAGGTTCCTCCTTATCTTCTTACGGCCTGTGTCCTTCTGTAGCCCTGGCCGCTGAGAATAGGCCCGGACTGTGACTGTGACTTGCTGTCCTCAACTTCCTTATCCAACTTAAATTTGATGATCCATCATCATAGTCACCCTCTTGAATAGATCCCAGACTTTCTTGTCCTTTTAATTGTACTTTAAACTTACTTGGCCAAACTCCAACCCTAGTTAAATCCAGCTCTCCACCCTACTCCATGTCTTTACCTATTGAGTATGGTGGGAGAATAATCACAATCTCATTGGCTGGTGCTATGGTCTGAATGTTGGTATGCTCTCCAAAATCTATAGGCTGAAACTTAATCCTCAATGCCATAGCATGGAGGTGGAGACTTTGGGGAAGTGATTAAGTCATGAAGACTCTGCCTTCATAAATGGGATCATGTAAAGGAGATTGAAAGGAGCCTGTTTGCTCCCTTCTACCATGTGAGGATGCAGCAAGAGGTACCATCTGTGGGCAATGAGCCCTTACCAGAGACATCGAACCTGCTGGCACCTTCATCTTAGACATCCCAGCCTCCAGAACTGTGAGCAATATATTACTATTGTTTATAGTAAGTGTAAGATATTTTGTTATAGCAGCACAAATGGACTAAGACTAAAGACATCAGTTCCACTTTACATTCACTGAAGTTATTATGCTATCAAGCAGTCTTAAGAGATTCCCTTGTTCCTTTCCCTACTGTCCTTAATCTAGGTTGATGAAGAGAGGAGCTGGGGTATCATGATCTCCACTCCCCCTTCACCAGGTAGATAAGAGAGGGACAGCTCTGTGAAACCAAGCTTGCCTAGCCCAAGCTCCCCTTCCCACCACTCTCTCCACTCAGACTCTGATCATTCCATTCTTCAAAGCTCAGCTATTTTCTCTCTTGAAAAGTGCCCTTATTCCATCAAATACACAAAACTTGTTCAAAGAACTAAGAGGGCAGGTAATTCTTGGTAGCCAGCAGGAGCTTACAACAGAGGGTGGGAGTACGTAAGACAGGATTCTTTTTTTATCAGTTGCCCTACTAACCCTGGGCAAATCATAAATTTCCGTCTCTGAGATGTGCTCTGATGATGATGTGTGGGAGAGCATTTTAAAAGTAGTAGAGCACTAAGCACATTCACAAACTATAATCCAATTCAATAAATTATATCACATCTCGATAATCAAATTTTGCAGAAATTTTCATTACTTCATGTATTAGTTACTCCATATATTATTATAATAATTACCCTACATATTATTAATTACATCATGTATGATTAATAAGTCATGGGTATTTAGGGAATTACAAACCTTTTAAATATATTTTTTCCTCTTTCCCTCAAATACATACACACCATAAAACCACAGCCTTATGGCTTTAATTTTAATATGATTGTTAATCTTTTATTTCTAATCCAGTGAGTATCACAAATCCACCTCCAACCTAAAGTTCCTAAAGTTTTGTATGTTTGCAAAAACAAAATCTTGGCATTCAGATGAAAATCAAATTTTTTGTTCTTTTCATGGCACATTGCTTTGTCCTGCTGATTACTTTATTAGTTCATTTCAGGCTCCTTCAACTGAGAGTTCTCCTCACTCAGACTGATTAGGGAGAATGCTGGCAGGCTGCCTAATGGACTCTTGGGGTGTGGAATCCACAGTGAATTCCCAGTTTGAATCTTCCTCTGAGAAATGTTGCTACCTGCCAGACTGTTTCCTTTCTACTAGGGCTCCATCTACTGGACAAAAATGACCCGTAGTGCCTATGCTTCTTCCCTGTGGCTTTGACATTTTCAAATTAGGTGGAAATCTAATACATCTTCCCTTTGTTAAAAGAAAAACTTGAGACAAATTAAATTTAACAGTGTTTGAGCAAAAAACAATACAATAGTTGGGCAGCCCCCAGAATCAGAATAGGCTCAGAGCAAACCCAGAGCTACCACGTGGTTGGATAACATTTATGGAGAAAGGAAAGTGATGGACTGAAAACAGAAGTGAGGCACAGAAACAGCTGGATTGGTGACAGCTGGGTGTTTGCCTTATATAAACAGTGGGCGGCCTGTGATTGGCTGAAACTTAGCTACTGTGATTGACTGAGCCTCAGCTGCTTGTCACAAGAGTAGGTCATAGTCTGTTTGCACATTCAGCTAGGTTGTAGTTCACCATGTATAGAGAAATCTTTAGATGGAACTTAAAATGTGTAGGAAGTAGCTTGAGGCTAAACTTAATTTAACAATTAAATTTAATTCAACACATTAAAATTACTGGCCTAGTTCATTTGTGCCGCTGTAACAAAATACTGTAAGCAGGGTAGCTAATAAACAACAGAAATTTATTTTTCACAGTTTTGAAGTCTGAGAAGTTTAAGATCAAGGTGTCAGCAGATCTGGTGTCTGGCAGGAGCCAGCTTTCTCATACAGTATGACTTCCTGCTGTGTCCTCACTTGGTGGAAGGGCCAGAGGCCTTTTTATAAGGGCACTTATTTGCTTCACAGGACTCTGCCCTCATGCCTGAGGCCTCCAATGGCCTACTTTCTAAATACCATCATCACCTTGGAGGTTAGAGTTTCAACATATGAATTAGTGGGAGACACAAACATTCAGACCGTAGCAATTATACTTAATTCTGAAAAAAGAATTTCTTTTTCTTTCTCTCTCTCTCTTTCTTTCTTTTTCTTCTTCTTTCTTTCTTTTTCTTTCTCTTTCTCTCTCTCTCTCCCTCCCTCCCCTCCTTCCTCTCTCTCTCTCTCTTTCTCCCTTCCCTCCCCTCCCTTCCCTCCCCTCCACTCCTTTTCTTGACAGAATCTTGCTCTATCCCCAACGCTGGAGTACAGTGGCACGATCTTGGCTCACTACAATCTGCCTCCTGGGTTCAAGCAATCCTCCTGCCTCGGCCTCCTGACCAGCTGGGACTAAGGGTGCACACCATCATGCCCAGCTAATTTTTTGTATTTTTAGTAGAGATGGGGTTTCACCATATTGGCCATGCTAGTCTTGAACTCCTGACATGGTGATCCACCTGCCTCGGCCTCCCAAAGTGTTGGGATTACAGGGGTGAGCCACTGCGCCTGGTCAATTCTGCCTTTTCAAGATCTCTGCTCTATTCCTGGACACAAAAAGTTTAAATGGGTTTTGGTCCTACCTCCTGGACACATTTTCTTTTCTTTTTTGAGACAGGTTCTCACTCTGTTGGCCAGGCTGGAGTGCAATGATGTGATCTTGGCTTACTGTAACCTCTGCCTCCTGGGCTCAAGTGATCCTCCCACTTCAGCCTCCCAGTAGCTGCAACTACTGCCATCATGCCTGGATAATTTTCATATTTTTTGTAGAGGTGGGGTTTTTCCATGTTGCTTAGACTGGTCTTAAACTCTTGGCCTCAAGCAATCTGCCCATCTGGGCCTGCCGAAGTGCTGGGATAACAGGTGTGAGATACCACGCCTGGCCTAGACACAGTTTCCTTTTTGGAGGAAAATTCTAGTGTCACTTAATAGTAATTAATTATTTGGGCTAGTGAAGACTTCTGGAAGCTACAGCCTTTCCTTCATGTCATGGGTCCTAAATTGCTGTCTTTAGTGTGCAAATGTTGAAGGACCTTCTAGTGATAATTTTTACCTCAGTTAGGATCACATGGACTGATCTGAGTCCTGAGTTCTAAGTGAATACATTGCTTATACAGTTTTCCAGGCCCTTCATCCTCCTGCTCTCTGGGAAATCTGGTCCAAGAGATTCTCTACAATTTTTTTTTTTTTTTTCAGACAGTGTCTTGCTCTGTCAATCAAGCTGGAGTGCAGTGGCATTATCTCAGCTCACTGCAGCCTCCACCTCCCGGGTTCAAGAGATTCTCCTGCTTTAGCCTCCTGAATAGCTGGGACTACAGGTGCATGCCACTGTGTCTGGCTAATTTTTGTATTTTTAGTAGAGATAGGGTTTCATCATGTTGGTCAGGCTCGTCTTGAACTCCTGATCTCAGGTGATCTTCCTGCCTCAGCCTCCCAAAGTGCTGGGATTATAGGTGTGAGCCACTGCTCCTGGCCTATCTATAAATTTCTAACAGCTGGAATTGCATTTCTGGCTGTTTCCCTTTACTTCTACCCTCAGGTTTGATGAAAGAAATAATGTATACAGTGGTCCATTTCCAAGACAAAGTGCCTTGAATTGGCTTAGGTCAGCAAACTACAGAAGAAACAGGATATACTAGGCCCCTGCTTAGAGAGCCAACGCCTGCTAGTTGCCCCCCACCCCACCCCCACCCCGTGATCGCCTTAGTTGCCCTCACCCAAACCAAAGAAGTTTAGTCTAAGATTAAAGTTTACTATCCTGTAAAATAGCTTACTTTGTCTATTCTTATGAGCCTGCCCAGCTACTTAGGTCATAAGTCAAATACTGGAAGAGTCCTTAAGTTAACTAGGATTGCAATGTATTGCGGGCTGCAACAAAATGCAGCAGGACAACCCTAAAGAAGATACCTAAAGCCCCTACCCAACAACCAATAGGTGACATCTGGGAAGATTGTGACCCCATAGTACTCAGCCTATGAGGAACTCAGGGAGGGACTTGCACACGAGGGTGTTAATTGCTTGTTGAAACCGTACTGGGTGCGCCTGCCTATCAAACACCCAGTCTTGCGAGACTGTTATTAAAAGTCTCACTTTTGCTATTCTCCAGGTCCCCGAGTCCATTCTTTGATTTGAATGGGTGAGTTTGTTTTTCACATTCAAGGATGAGTTTCTTTAGTTCATTATTTTTTTCAATGAATATTTATTGAATACCTCCTATGGGCAAAACACTGGTTTAGGCATCAGGAGTGTATTACAGTTGCTACCCTCCTGAAGAGTAAATTCTGGGAGGTAGGGAGACGTGTTGAAATGAGGACAGATAATAAATAAGTAAATATATAGAACTCGAGACGGTCAATTGATGCTATAGACTTTATAGTATAGAGGACAGTAAAGCAAGGAAAAGGAGATAGAGAGTAAGGGGTGGGCAAAAAATTACACGGTTTGCAAAAGCTTCCCTAATAAAGTCACATTTGAAGAGACACTCAAAGAAAGTGAGAGAGTAGGGCATGCGGCTATCTGAAGGAAAAACATTGTAGGCAAAAGGAATAGCAAATGAAAAGGCCCAGAGGTAAAGGCGTGTGTGGCTGGAAAGGAATCAAGGGGTAGGAAATAAGATCAGACACAGCAGATCATGTGGGGCCTTGTAAGCCACTGTAAGGATTTTACCTCTGCACTGAATAAGACAGGAAGCCATTGAGTTCTTTGAGCAGAGGAGTGACATGATTTGACCTACATTTATTGTTAAGATTGTACTGGCTGTTATCTTGAGAATAGCGAACAAGAAGAGCAAACGCAGAGGCACAGAGAGAAAACCCAGGCTGCTATAACAATACAGGCGAGAAAGTATGGCGGCTTGAACCAGAGTAGTAGAAGATGGAAGGTAAGAAATGATCTGACTTTAATAGATCCTAAGGATTAAACTGACAGAATTTGCTCATGGATTGATTAGATGTGGGATAAGAGATGAAGAGAAGCCTTAAGCATGACTGCAAGGTTTTTGGCTTAAGAAAACTAGAGGGTAGAGTTATGATTAGTTGACATGGAAAAGACAATGAGAGGAGAGAGTTTTTTTTTCATGGGAAATAATGCAGAAATCAATATATCCATTTTGCATGTGTTAATCTGAGAAACCTGTTACACATCTAAGTAAAGATTTTGAGTAGGTAGTTGGAAAATCAGATTTGGAATTCAGGGTAGAGGCCTGAGCTGGGGGTATAAATACATGCTTCAGCAACATATGATATTTAGATATATTTAAAAACCAGAAACCTACATTAGATTTCCAAAGAGAAACGGGGAAATAAAAGTTTGAGGATTGATCCTTGGGGCACTGAAACATTTAGAATTGGGAAAATGAGGTTAAACAAGCAAAAGAGACTGAGCAAAGATCCCAAGATAGGGACAGAACCAAGAAT
Source organism: Plecturocebus donacophilus (assembly GCA_004027715.1). Classification (NCBI taxonomy): domain Eukaryota; kingdom Metazoa; phylum Chordata; class Mammalia; order Primates; family Pitheciidae; genus Plecturocebus; species Plecturocebus donacophilus. The sequence goes on along the minus strand of PVKP010002878.1, from coordinate 100,574 downwards.
GCTGTCCTGCAAAACAGTGGAAGGAAGTGTTTGCGACATGACCAATGCTGCAGATAGGCTCAAGTAAGGACAAGGACTGAAAATTGACCATGACATTTAGCTATGTGGAAATCACTGATGACATAGATTGGGGCAATTGCAGTGAAATGATGATGTGAAAGTTTAAATTTGATGGCTTAAGGAAAGGATGGGAAGAAAGAAATGGAAGATAGTGTATACAGTTGTCATTGCTTAAAAATAGTAATCCAAACTGGAAACAACTCAGCTATCCCATCAACAGGTGAAAACATAACCAAATTGTGTATAAAGAGAAAAAAGAGAATGAGAGGAGAATATGGAAGGGAGAATATCTGTAACTGCTTTTTTCTTGGTTTTGTTTTTTTGTTTTGAGACAGGATCTTGATCTGGCGCCCACGCTGGAGTGTAGTGGTGTGATCTTGACTCACTGCAATCTCCACTTCCTGAGCTCAAGGGATTCTCCCACCTCAGCCTCCCAAGTAGCTGAGATTACAGTCTTGAGCCACCACACCCAGCTAATTTTTGTATTTTTTGTAGAAATGGAGTTTCACCGTGTTGCCCAGGCTGGTCTTGAACTCTGAGCTGTGATCTGCCCACCTCAGCTTCCCAAAGTGCTGAGATTACGGGTGTGAGCCATTGTGCCCAGCCAAGTATCTGTAACTCGTGAGGAATTTTTCTGTAAAGAGGGACAGAAAAATGAAACAGTAGCTGGAGGGAAAGGTGATATCAAGTAAACGTATATTTGAAATCAACTTCATTGAGGCATAATTTATATACCATAAAATGTTCTTATTTTTTAAAAAAATTATTTATCTACTTATTTATTTTGAGACAGAGTTTTGCTATTGTTGCCCAGACTGGAATGCAATGGTACAATCTTGGCCCACTGCAACTTCCGCCTCCCAGGTTCAAGCAATTCTCCTGTCTCAGCCTCCTGAGTAGCTGGGATTACAGGTGCCTGCCACTACGCCCAGCTAATTTTTGGTATTTTTAGTAGAGATGGGGTTTCACCATGTTGGCCAGGCTGGTCTCAAACTCCTGACCTCAGGTGATCCACCTGCCTTAGCCTCCCAAAGTGCTGGATTACAGGTATGAGCCACCATGCCTGGCCAAAAGGTTTATATTTTAATTGCACCTTTCTATGAGTTTTGGCAAATGTATACATAACTCTTTAGTAACCACCACCACAATCAATATATAGAATATATCATCATGTCTGTACCCTTGCGCCCTCACCCACAGGCAACCACTGATCAAATTTAGTTTTCTGTTAGTTCTAGGCTTAATATGATTGAATTATACAATATGTCATCTTTTAATTTTAGTTAATTTTAAGTTTTTATTTTTAGACATGATATCTTGCCACCCAGCCTGGGTCTCAAACTCCTGGCCTCAAGGAATCTTCTGACTTTGGCCTCCCAAAGTGCTGAGATTATAGGCATGAACCACCATGTTCAGTCTGTATGCCGTCTTTTCTGCCTGGTTTCTTTCACTTAGCATAATGTTTTTGAGATTTGTTCCTGTTGTTTTTATTAGCAGCTTATTCCTTTCTCTTACTGACATGTATTTGGTTCTACAGGCATGTATAATTTTGTCATGTATTCGCCTGTTGATGAGACAGTTGAGTTGTTTCTAGTTTGGACTATTACTAATAAAGCCATGAGAACAATCGTGTGCAAATCTTTGTAAGAATAGCATTTCATTCGTCTTGACTGTGTAATTCTGGGTCACGTATTAAGTGTATATATTAAGTGTATATTTAACTTTATAAGAGACTGCTAGAATACCTTCTCAAGTGAGTGTACCATTTCACATCCTTAATAATTGCCACACATTTTTTCCAGCACTTGATATTGTCAGTCTTTTAAATTTTAGCCATTCAAATGAATGTATAGTAGTATGTATTTTTGTGGTTTTAATTTGAATTCCTTGATGAGTTAGCTATAATGCTGAGTATCTTTTCAAGTGCTTACTGACAAATCTTATTAATTCTTTTGCGAGGTATTTGTTCAAAAAGTTTTTGCCCATTTTAAGTTGAGTTATTTTTCTTCTTGTTATCGAACTGTAAGTGTTCTTAATATTCTGGAAACAAGTCCTTTGTTAGATTAGATAAATGTGTGTAAATATTTTCTCCCAGTCTATGGCTTGTCTTTTTTATTTTCTTATCAATGTCTTTCAAAGAGCAGCAGTTTTAATTAGGAAAAAGTCCAATTTATCAATTTTTTCCTTCTATTTTTTGAGACAGAGTCTCACTCTGTCACCCAGGCTGGAGTGCAGTGGCACAGTCTCGGCTCATTGCAACCTCCACCTCCTGGGTTCAAGTGATTCTCCTGCCTCAATCTCCCGAGTAGGTGGGATTACAGGAGCATACCACCACACCTGGCTAATTTTTGTATTTTTAGTAGAGATGGGGTTTCACCATGTTGGTCAGGTTGGTCCCAAACTTCTGACCTCAGGTGATCCACCTATCTTGGTCTCCCACAGTGCTGGGATTATAGGCGTGAGCCACACAGCACCTGGCCCCAGCCGATTTTTTTTTTCTTTTTTTTTTTTGAGGCAATTGTTTTCTTTTATGATTTGTGTTTTTGTGTTCTGTCTAGAAAATCTTTGTCTACTTCACAGTCATGAAAATGTTTTTCTGTGCTTTCTTATAAAGGGTTTATTGTTCAGTTTTTTTCTTTTTCAGATATGTGATCCATTTGAGTCAATATTATATGTGGTTTGAAGAAAGGATCAAGGTTAATTTTTTCCTCTGAAAAAGATATCTCTTTATTCCATCCCCACTTGTAGAAGACACTATCATTTCTTCATTAAACTGCTTTGGATGCTGTGTTGCAAGTTGACTGACAATTGCAGATGTGGGTCCTCTTTCCTGGTTCAGCTCTTTCTCACTCCCTTTCGACCTCCCTCCCTCCCTTCCTTCACTTTTCTTAAATTTCTTTTTTGTTATTAAGCAAAGTTTGTACCTTATTCAGATTTCCCTAGTTACATTTCCTTAGGACCTAATGTCTTTTTTGTGTCCCAGGATTTCATCCTGCATGGCACATTACATTTAGCCATCATGTCTCCTCAGGTTCCTCTTGGCTGTGACAGTTTGTCAGAATTTTCTTGGTTTTGATGATCTTGGCAATTTTGAGGAGTATTGGTCAAGTATTTTGGGGTTTCTTTGATGCTTTTCTCATGATTAGTCCCAGGTTATGGGTTTTGGGAGAAAGACCACAGAGGTGATGTGACAGTCTCATAACATCATAGCAACACCACACACCATCAACATAACTTATTGTGTTGATGTTGACCTTGATCACATGGATGAGGTAGTGTTTTTGGGGTCTCTCCAGTATAAAGTAATCTTTTTTCCCCCTTTCCATTCTGTACTCTTTGGAAGGGAGGCCATTATGTATAACTCTCACTTAATCTTCACTTCTTGAGGGCAGGGTATCTACATAAAATGATTTAGAATTTTCTGCAGGTAAGATTTGTCTATTTCTCACTGTTGATTTATCCAGTCATTTATTTATATCAGTATGGATACTTATTTTACACTTTGGGTTATAATCCATTTTAACTTTTGCTGCTGGAATTGTTTTCTTTGGCCATTGAGAACTGTCCCTGTTGGTTCCTGTGCTGCTTTGACATACCCCAATTATTGCGTATGTCTGTTTCTGAGCAGTTCCTTCTGGCACTACAAAATGCTCCAGGCTCATTTTGTATATTTTCTGTCCCAGTTGTAGAATTAACCATTTCTCCAAGGATTTTTCTTTTCTAATTGAGAAATGCTATTAGAAACCAAGACCTATATGTTCTATTTCTATATTTGTGGGCCATATTACCAACATGAAGAATAAAAGAGAGGACATCTCTATAGAATCCTACAAATACTTAAAAAGTTTGCTAAGTTTGACCAGTTCCCTGAAAAATACACACATACACACATCATTGACTTCGCTACAAAAAATCTTCCTTTGAAGAAAACTCTGGGCCTTTGTGATTTTGCTAGTTAATCCTATTGAAAATTTAAAGATCCCTAATACAAACATTATACTAATGTTTTTTTGAAAAACTAGAAGGACAAACACTTCCCAGAACATTTTATGAGGTTAGTATAAGCCTGATACCAAAACCTGACAAAGAAATTAAAAGAAAAAAAATTGTGAATTAAATTTCTTCTTACCATAGATACAAAAATACCCTGTCAACTACTAGCAGATCAAATCCAGAAATACAGGCCAGGTGCGGTGGCTCACACCTGTAATCCCAGCACTTTGGGAGGTCAAGGTGGGATCACTTGAGGTCAGGAGTTTGAGACTGGCCTGGCCAATAGGGTGAAACCTTGTCTCTACTAAAAATACAAAAATTAGCCAAGGGTGGTGGTTCACGTCTATAGTCCCAGCTACTTGGGAGGCTGAGATTGTGCCAGTGCACTCCAGCCTGGGCGACAGAGCAATACTCCTCTCAAAAAAAGAAAAAAGAAAAAAAAAATAATATAAATTAAATATTAATGTTATCTAAATTATTTATGTGTACACAATTTATAATAATAATATATATTTATTTTTATTGTACTTTAAGTTCTGGGGTTTATGTGCAGAACATGCAGGTTTCTCACACAAGTATACATGTGCCATGGTGGTTGGCTGCATCCATTACCCCATCATCTATATTAGGTATTTCTCCTAATGCTATCCCTCTCCTAGCCCCCGACCTGACAACAGGTCCCCGTGTGTGATGTTCCCCTCCCTGTGTCCACGTGTTCTCATTGTTCAACTCCTACTTATGAGTGAGAACACGTGGTGTTTGGTATTCTTTATTTTGCTGAAAATGATGGTTTCTCGCTTCATCTGTGTCCCTGCAAAGGATGTGAACTCATCCTTTTTTATGGCTGCATAGTATTCCACGGTGTATATGTGCCACATTTTCTTTATCCAACTTATCATTGATGAGCATGATTAGTCTCAGGTTATGGGTTTTGGGAGGAAGACCAAAATTGAGTTGGTAATGATATATTTATTTAATCTTATCAGGATGAAATTTTTTTATATGAGGAAAACCTTCTCTAACCAGCAATTAATTAGATGTCAAAGAATACAGTGTCAGAATACACAAGATAATTAATATTTATCATAATCTGTTAGATTATGTGATGACAGAAAAAAATAAATCTGATTACATACAAGAGAATTTTTTATTCTTTTCCTTCAACCAAACATATCAGGCTATCATCTTTACTTTTTGGTAACAAATCTTATGTTGACTTGAGTTTCAAGTCAAAGTGGAAAAGCTACTAGAATGAGTTAGAAGAAAACAAAGCACATTAAACCTATAAATTACATAGGCATGGAAAGAGTATGAGATTTTAAAGTGAAAAAAACCTAGATTGAGTTCTTGAGTCACTATTTGTAAACTGTTTGTCCTTGGGCAAAGTATTTAACCATTCTCCTAAACCTCAGTTTTTCATCTGTGAGATAAAAGCAATAACAATAACAACCTTCAGAAAGCACATACTACAGGTCTCAGGCTAAGTTTTTTATGTGCGTTACCTCATTTAGTTTTCACATCAACCATGTGAGGTAGGTACTGTTATACTGTTATATCCCAAGTCTACAGAAGAGGAAACTAAAGCTTGAGAGGTTAGACAATTCTCCTCAGGTCATGCAACAAGTAAGTGATGAAGCAGGGATCCAAAGCATGACTCTGAAACCCAGAGCCTTAACTATCACACTATACTATTGCTGTGGTTAGCATGTGGTTTGTCACTTATCCCTGCCAAAACTAATGTTGAAATTTAACTGCAATATAAGGTTGTTGGGAGGTGGAACTTTTTTTTTTTTTTTTTTTAAGACAGAATCTCGCTCTGTTACCCAGGCTGGAGCACAGTGGTATGATCTTGGCTCACTGCATCCTCCTCCTCCTGGTTTCAAGTGATTCTCGTGCCTCAGCCTCCTGAGTAGCTGCAATTACAGGTGTGTGTCTCCTCATCTGGCTAGTTTTTGTATTTTTTAGTAGAGAAGACGGGGTTTCATCATGTTGACCAGGCTGGTCTTGAACTCCTGACTTCAGGTGATCTGCCTGGCTTGGCCTCCCAAAGTTCCAGGATTACAGGGGTGAGCCACCATGCCCAGCCTAGGAGGTGAAACTTTTAAGAGGTGGAACTTCATGGGAGGCGTTTGTGTCAAGGAGTCTCCATCCTTATAGGCAGCTTGGTACTATTCTCGCATTAGTGAGTTCTTTCTCACTCTTCAACTACATCCGTTCTTTTTAAAAAAATAATGAATTTTTAATTTTTGTGGGCACATAGTAGGTGTATATATTTGCAGGGTACATGAGATATTTTGATACAGGTGTACAATGTTAAATAATCACATCATGGTGAATGGGGTATCCATTTCCTCAAGCAATTATTCTTTATGTTACAAACAATCCAACAACACTCTTAGTTATTTTAAAATGTAGAATTGAGTTATTACTGACTATAGTCACCCTGTCGTGTGATCAAATCCTAGGGGCCTAATTCATTCTTTCTAACTTTTTTTTGTACCCATTAACCATCCCCACCTCCCCTCCGCTCCCCAGTATGATTTTCAGCCTCTGGTAACCATCATTCTACTCTCTAGCTCCATGGGTTCAATTGTTTCGATTTTTAGATCCCACAAATAAATGAGAAAATGTGATGTTTATCTTTCTGTGCCAGCCTATATCACTTAGCATAATGACCTCCAGTTCTGTTTGTGTTGTCGCAAATGGCAAAATCTCATTATTTTTTATGGCTGAATACTATTCCATTGTGTATATGTATATTTTCTTTTTTTACTCATCTGTTGACAGACACTTAGGTTGATTCCAAATCTTAGCTATTATGGGCCGGACACGGTGACTTATGCCTGTAATCCCAGCACTTTGGGAGGCCAAAGTGGATCACCTGAGACCAGGAGTTTGAGACCAGCCTGGACAAGACGGTGAAACCTTGTCTCTACCAAAAATACAAAAGTTACCTGGGCATGGTAACGTGCACCTGTAACCCCAGCTACTAGGGAGGCTGAGGCAGGGGAATCGCTTGAACCTGGGAGGTGGAGATTGCAGTGAGCCCAGATTGTGCCAATGCACTCCAGTGTGGGTGACAGAGAGAGACTCTGTCTCAAAAAAAAAAAAAAAAAAAGAAAGGAAAAAAAGAAAGAAAAAAGAAAACAAATCTTAGCTATTATGAACAGTGCTGCAACAAAAGAGTGCAGATATCTCTTTAATATACTGATTTCCATTTTTGGGAGTATATACCCAGCAGTGGGACTGCTGGATCATATGGTAGCTCTATTTTTAGTTTTTTGAGGAACCGTCACACTGTTCTCCATGTGGGTTGTAGTAATTTACATTCCAATCAACAGTGTACAAGGGGCCGGGCGTGGTGGCTCATGCCTGTAGTCCCAGCACTCCGGGAGGCTGAGGCAGGTGGATCATGAGGTCAGGAGTTCTAGACCAGCCTGACCAACATGGTGAAACCCCCATCTCTACTAAAAAAAAAAAAAATATATATATATATATATATATATATATATATATATATATATATATTAGCCAGGCGTGGTGGCTTGTGCCTCTAAGCTCAGCTACTCAGGAGGCTGAGGCAGGAGAACTGCTTGAACATGGGAGGCAGAGGTTGCAGTGAGCCAAGACTGCACCACCGCACTCCATCCTGGGCAATAAGAGCAAGACTACATCTCAAAACAAAAAACAAAAACAAAAACAAACAAGAAAGCTAAGCAGTGTACAAGGCTTCCCTTTCCTCCACATCCTTGCCAGCATTTGTTGTTACCCATTTTTTGGATATAAGCCATTTTATCTGGGGCGAGATGATATCTGATTGTAGTTTTGATTTGCATTTATCTGATGATCAATCATGTTGAGCACCTTTTGATATGCTTGTTTACCATTTGTGTATCTTCTCTTGAGAGGTGTCTATTCAAATCTTTTGCTCATTTTTTGATTGGATGATTAGGTGTTTTTCCTACAGTTGTTTGAGCTCCATATATATATATATATATATATATATATATATATATATATATTTTTTTTTTTTTTGGGACAGAGTTTTGCTCTTGTTGCCCAGACTGGAGTGCAGTGGCACAATCTTGGCACACTGCAACCTCCACCTATCATATTCAAGCGATTCTCCTGCCTCAACCTCCTGAGTAGCTGGAATTACAAGCATTTACCACCATGCCTGTCTAATTTTGTATTTTTAGTAGAGATAGGGTTTCTCCATATTGGTCAGGCTGGTCTTGAACTCCTGACCTCAGGTGATCCACCTGCCTCAGCCTCCCAAAGTGTTGGGATTACAGGCGTGAGCCACCACACCCGGCCGAGCTCCTTATATATTCTTGTTATTAATTCCTTATCAGATGAATATGCTGCAAATAATTTCTCCCATTCTGTGGGTTGTCTCTTCACTTTGTTGATTGTTTCCTTTGCTGCGAAGAACTTTTTAACCTTGATGTGGTCCTAATTGTCCATTTTTGCTTTGGTTTTCTGTGCTTGTGGGGGTATTGTTCAAAAAATTTTTGCTCAGACTAATGTTCTGGAGATTTTCCTAGGGGTCTTGGACTTAAGTCTTTCATGTTTGAGTTGATTTTTTTTCTTTTTTCTCTTTTTTTTTTTTTAGTTGAGACAGAATCTCACTCTGTCGCCCAGACTGGAGTGCAGTGGTGTGATCCCCGCCCACTAAAGCCTCCACCTCCTGGGTTCAAGTGATTCTCTTGCTTCAGCATCCTGAGTAGCTGGGATTGCAGGGGCCCAGCTAATTTTAAAAATACTTTTAATAGAGATGGGGTTCCATCATGTTGGACAGTTTGGTCTTGAACTCCTGTCCTCAGGTAATCTGCTCACCTCAGCCTTCCAAAGTGCTGGGATTACAGGCATGAGCCACTGCACTTGGCCTGATTTGATTTTTGTATATGGTAAGAGAGAGGGATCTAGTTTCATTTTTCTGCATATGGATATCCAGTTTTGCCAGCACCACTTATTTAAGAGTTGTCTTTTTTTCCAGTGTATTTTTCTTAGATCTTTATCAAAAATGAGTTCACTGTAAGTGCATGGATTTGTTTCTGAGTTTTCTATTCTGTTCCATTGGTCTATGTGTCTGTCTTTATTCCAGTGCCATGCTGTTTTGGTTACTATAGTTCTGTCGTATAATTTGAAGTCAGATGTGATTCCTCCAGTTCTGTTCTTTTTTGTTTAGGAGCTTTGGCTATTCTGGGTCTTTTGTGGTTCCATACAAATTTTTAAATAGTTTTTATCTGTTTCTGTGAAGAATATAATTGGTATTTTGATAGGGATTGCATTGAATTTGTAGATTGCTTTAGGTAATCTAGGCATTTTAACCATATTAATTCTTCCAATCCATGAACATAAACCATTTTTTCATTTTTTGTTGTCTTCAATTTCTTCTTTCTCTTTTTCCTTTTTTTTTTTTTTTTTGAGAAGTTGTGACAAGTCTTAATGTGCCATTTCAATTCAAAGGAGGGGAGGGAGGAAATGTTCTTGTTGTTTCGCTCATCAATGTGATGAGGTCTCATGTCCCAAACCACATTCAGGCAGTTTCCGAGTCTGCTTTTGAACAGAATGCATGGGTTCAGACTTTGGCCCGCACAGAGGGGTGTGTGTTTACTGGCCCCGCACCTGGATGCTGCCTGTGGGGTGGGGGCAGGCGGGCGAGCAGACACGGACAAAGCAGCCTGGTGTGTAGCTGGGCTCCTGGCCGCTATGTGCTCCCAGTCATCTGCCTGTCCCCTTTGCTACCAGCACCAGCTGCGGTGGCCCCTGAAAGAGCCAGGACATCATCATCGTCGCTGTCATCCTCCTTGTTGGATGGGGCTGCTCCAGGCTCTGGCGCGGGCATGTTGGCTTCCTGCTCCTGCTCCCCGCGGCTGCGCAGAGCCAGGATGCGGTGGTGCAGGGCTGCATACAGCTGACCTGTGTCCTTGGAGCTGGCCAAGATCAGGAAGACCTTCACGCACAGGTCCTCGGTGTCCATGGCCATGATGCGGACACTCTTCTCGCTGGCCTTGTTGATCTGCATCTGGGCCCACAGCTTGGTATTGAGATTCAGTCGCAGGCTTCCCTGGGTCCGCATCATTAGTCTGGACTGTAGCGTGCCGTCGTCGGTGAATGCCATGTCACTGAGTCTGAGCAGCCCCTGGCCTCTCTCTGCCCAGGACTGTGAGACCTTGTCGAAGACAAACAGCTTGCACTGCATCTGTAACACGTTGCTCTCTGCCTCCTCCCTGGTGATGACTTCCACTTTTTCCAACAAACACTTCCATGCTGTTGCCTTGGTGTAAGCAGCTGCTGACTCGGCCAGGGACTCTGAAAAGTTATTGGCCTTCTTGGGGGTGGCCTCCTGGGACGAGGACTCTAACCCCGACTCGGCAGCTGCATTTTCCCTGTTGGCATCTGAACTGACCTCATTTAATTTTGGAAAGCTCAAAACTCGCTCACTCATGTTCTGGCCAAATACGAATTTGTTGCTGGAGGCGTCGGCACTATTGGTTGAGTTCTCTAAACTGGAACTGATATACTGAAGGAAATAGTTCATCGCGGTTGGTGTGTCTGCACTGTGGTGTCCAGCATTCTCCATGTTGGCTTCGTCCGTGCTCTCATTGATCAGCTTAACTCTGTCCCTCAAGTTCTGCTCAAATACAAAGTCTTGCTGTATGGCGGGGTCCTTTTCCTCACAGGCTTCCTCTTCAGAGGCATTGCTGGACTTATTTTTCTGGGGCTCTTTCTGCTCATCGGTAGCTTTGGAAGGACTTCTCCATGCAGGGTTGTCAGGAGATGCTTCTGGCACTGTCCCCGTGCAGTCTGCTGGGAGGCTGATCCCGCTGGTGCCACTGCTGGGGACCGTCTGGGACAGTGCCTTTCCTGCGGGACTTGGAACACTGCCGGGCGAAGCACGCTCCGCTGCTGCTCCCTGGACTTCCGGCTTGGCAGACCTGCGCTGTGGGCCTGGCGGGGGAGCAGCGTTGGCGGCTTCAACCGGAAGCCACTGCTCCTTTCCTCTGACTGTGAGGGTGGAAACTGGGTTAAAGACGATGTTCTTTCTTGCTGGACAGGAGGGCAGTAATTTCCACCTTCTCGATCAGAATCTTCTCCGCTGTCAGAGCTGGAGCCTCAAGCTGACCTCTTTTGTCCTTTATCCTTCTGAAACACAAAGACGGGTGGAGCAATGGCAGGCTTTTCTTCGTTCGCCAGGTCCGCCATTTTACGTCCTTAAGCCCTCTTCTTCAGTTTTTTAAATCAGTGTTTTATAGTTCTCTTGATAGAGATCTTTCATTTCTTTGGTTAATTCCTAGGCATTTAATTTTATTTGTAGCTATTATACATGGGATTACTTTTTAATTCCTTTTTCAGATTGCTCACTGTTGGCATATAGAAATGTTACTGAGTTTTCTGTGTTTTTTTTTGTATCCTGCAGCTTTACTGATTTTATTAGTTCTAACAGTTTTCTTATGAAGTCGTAGGTTTTTCCAATTATAAGATCATATCATCTGAAAACAAGGATAATTTGACTTCTTCCATTCCAATTTGGATGCCCTTTATTTCTTTCTCTTGTCTGTTTGCTCTAGCTGAGACTTCCAGTACTATGTTGAATAACAGTGGTGAAAGTGGCCATCCTTATCGTATTCCACATTTCAGGGAACACGACAAGGATGATACTAATTGTGGGTCTGTGGTATATGGCTTTTGTATTATTGAGGCATGATACTATGAAGTATCATATTATGATTGATATTATTGAGATATGATACTCATTAAGTATGATACTAGCTGGGGGTCTGTGGTATATGGCTTTTGTATTATTGAGGTATGTTCCTTCTATACCCAGTTTTCTGAGGGTTTTTATGATAAAGGAATGTTGAATTTTTTTTTTTTTTTTTGAGCCAGAGTCTTGCTTTGTCACCCAGGCTGGAGTGCAGTGGCGCAATCTTGGCTCACTGCAACTTCCGCCTCCCAGGTTCAAGCAATTCTTCTGCCTCAGCCTCTCGAGTAGCGGGGATTACAGGTGCCTGCTACCATGCCTGGCTAATTTTTGTAGTTTTAGTAGAGATGGGGTTTTACCATGTTGGTCAGGCTGATCTTGAACTCCTGACCCCTGACCCACCTGCCTCGGCCTCCCACACTGCTGTGATTACAGGCATGAGTCACTGTGACTGGCTGGGATGTTGAATTTTATCAAATAGTTTTCTGCATCAACTGAAATCATCATATGATTTTTTTTCCATTCATTTTGTTGATATGACACATCACACTGATTGATTTGTACATGTTGAGCCATTCTTGCATCCTAGGGATAAATCCCACTTGACCATGATGAATGATTTTTTTAATGTATTGTTCAATTCAGTTAGCTAGTATTTTGTTCAGAATTTTTGCATGAATATTTGTCAGAGATATAGGCCTGTAGTTTTGTTTTTTTGTTGTTTCTTTGTCTGATTTTGATATCAGGGTAATACTGGCCTCATAGAATGAGTTTAAATGACTGATAGAATTTAGTAGTGAAGCCATCAGACCCCAGGGTTTTCTCTACTGGGAGACTTTTTATTAGTGCATACATCTTGTTACTTGCTACTGGTTTGTTCAGGTTTTGAACTTCTTCCTCATTCAATCTTATTTATTTATTTATTTGAGATGGAGTCTCTGTCACCTAGACTGGAGTGCAATGGTGTCATCTTGGCTCACCTCCACCTCCCAGGTTCAAGCAACTCTCCTGCCAAAGTGCTGGGATTAAGCACTCCCAGCCTTCCTAGTTCAATTTTGGTAGGTGTATGTGTCTAGCAATTTGTCCATTTTTTCTAGATTTCTCAATTAATTGGCATATGGTTGCTCATAGTAGCCACTAATGATCCTTTGAATTTCTGCAATATCAGTTGTAATGTGTCCTTTTTCATTTCTAATTTTATTTATTTGGATTTTCTCTCTCTTTTTTTTTTAGTTAGTCTGGCTAAAGATTTGTCAGTTTTCTTTAACTTTTCAAAAAATTAACTTTTTATGTCATTGATCTTTGTTTTTTTTTTCAAATTCATTTATTTTTGCTTTGACCTTTATTATTTCTTTTCTTCTATTAATTTTGGGTTTGATTTGCTCTTGCTTTTTTTTTTCTTTCTTTCTTTCTTTTTTTTTTTTTAAATGGGGTTTCACCATGATGGCCAGGCTGGTCTTGAACTCCTGACCTCAGGTGATCCACCCACCTCGGCCTCCCAAAGTACTAGGATTACAGGCGTGAGCCACCGCCTCTGGTCTTGCTCTTGCTTTTCTAATTCTCTAAGATGCATCATTAGATTTTTTATTTAAAGTTTCTTGTTTGGTCTATGGCTATACCACCATGAAGGTGCCCAATCTCGTCTGAAGTTTGCCTTCCTTTTTTCTTCTTTGATGTAGGCACTTTTAGCTATAAATTTCCCTCTTAGAACTTCCTTTGCTGCATCCCATAGATTTTGATTGTTGTGTTTCTATTATAATTTGTTTCAAGAATTTTTCAATTTTCTTCCTAATTTCTTCATTGATCCACTGGTCTTTGAGGAGCATATTGTTTAATTTCCATGTATTTTTATAGTTTCCAAAGTTTCACTTGTTATTGATTTCTAGTTGTATTCCATTGTGGTCAAAGAAGATGCTTGATATTATTTCATTTTGTAAAATGTTTTAAAACTTCTTTTGTGACCTACCATATGGTTTATTTTGTGCTAAGGAAAATAATGTGTATTCTGCAGCCATTGGATGAAATGTCCTGTAAATATCTACTAAGTCCATTTGGTCTACAGTGCAAATTGAGTCCAGTGTTAATTTTAAACAGAAAAAGCAAATATTGATTGATGATTTTCTGTGTGGAAGACATGTCCAATACTGAAATTGGGATGTTGAAGTCTCCAGCTATTATTGTATTAGTGCCTATCTCTCTCTTTAGCTCTAATAATATTTCCTTTGTATATCTGGGTGCTCCAGTGTAGGGTGTATATATATTTAAAATTATAATCCCTTGCTGAATTGACCCCTTTATCATTATATAGTGACCTTTGTCTTTTCTTATTTTTTTTAAATCTATTTTTGTCTGATATAACTACTCCCGCCCTCTTTTGGGTTTCCATTAAAATAGAATATCCTTTTCCATCCCTTTATTTTCAGCTTATTTCTCTTATAGGTGAAGTGTGTATCGTGTAGGCATCAGGTCAGTTTTTTTTCATCCATTCAGTCAGTCTACAGCTTTTGACTGGACATAGCTTAGTCCATTTACAATCAGTTTTATTGACAAGTAAGGACTTACTCCTGCCATTACGTTATTTTTTTTCTTGTTGTTTTGTAGTCTTTTTTCTTTCCTTCTTGTCTTCCTTTAATGGAAGGAAAGGTGCTTTTCCTCCTTTTACTGTGTATTTTCAAATAGCCTGTCTTCAAGCTCACTAATTCTTCTGCAAAGGTGATTTTCTCTGGTGATACAATTTAACTTATTGCTTTATATTGCATATTTATTGTTTTTTGGTTGGAGGTTATTATGAGATTAGAAAATACTGTCTTATAACCCATTATTTGGTTAAAAATAACAACACAATTGTTACACTGATAATAACTTGATACTGTTTGCATAACACCAACAAACAAGCAAAAGCGAAATAAAAAGTAATCAAGATTCTTTTTTTTTTTTTTTTTTGAGACAGTTTTGCTTTGTTGCCAGGCGCCAGGCTGGAGTGCAGTGGCTCGATCTCAGCCCACTGCACCCTCTGCCTCCCGGGTTCAAGCAGTTCTCCTGCCTCAGCCTCCCAAGAAGCTGGGACTACAGGTGCGGGCCACCACGCCCAGCTAATTTTTGTATTTTTAGTAGAGACGGGGTTTCACCATGTTGGCCAGGATGGTCTCCATATCTTGACATCGTGATCCGCCCACCTCAGCCTCCCAAAGTGCTGGTATTACAGGCGTGAGCCACCACGCTCGGCGAAAGTAATCAAAATTCTACACCTTAACTTTATCCCCCTGCTTTTTAACTTTTTTATTTTCATTTATATCATATTATACTATGTCTTGAAAAGTTGTTACAGGTATTTTTTTTTTTTTATTGGTTCATCATTTAGTTTTTCTGCTTAGGATAAGAGTAGTTTACAAACCACAGTTACAGTGTTATAACAGTCTGTGTTTTTCTGTTTACTTACTATCACTAGCACGTTTTTTACCTTCAGGTGATTGCTTATTGCTCACTAATGTCCTTTTGTTTCTGATAGAAGTACTCTTCTTACCATTTCTTGTAGGACAGGTGTGGTGTTGATAAAATCCCTCAGATTTGTTCATCAGGGAAAATCTTTATTTCTCTCTTACATTTGAAGGGTATTTTTGCTGGACGTACTATTCTAGGATAAAAGTTTTTTCCTTCAGCACTTTATGTAATGCTATGCTCTCCTGGCCTGTAAGGTTTTCACTGAGAAGTCTGCTGCCAGATATATTGCAGCTCTACCGCATGTTTTTTGTTACTTTTCTCTTGCTACTTTTAAGATCCTTTCTTTGTCCTTCATCTTTGGGAGTTTGATTATTAAATGCCTCGAGGTAGTCTTCTTTGGATTAATTATGCTTGGTTTTTAAAGCCTTCTTATATTTGGATATTGGTATCTTTCTCTAGGTTTGGGAATTTCTCTGATATTATCCCTTTGAATAAACTTTTTACCCTATCTCTTTCTCTAACTCCTCTTTAAGGCCAGTAACACTTGGGTTTTCCCTTTTGAAGCTGTTTTCTACATCCTGTGGGCATGCTTTATTTATTTATTTTGAGACAGAGTCTCACTCTGTCACACAGGCTGGAGTGCAGTGGCATGATTTTGGCTCACTACAACTTCCGCTCCCTGGGTTCAAACAGTTATACTGCCTCAGCCCCTGAGTAGCTGGAATTACAGGCATGAGCCATTAGGCCTGACTAATTTTTGTATTTTTAGTAGAGATGGCATTTCACCATATTGGCCAGGCTGTTCTTGAGCTCCTGACCTTGTGATCCACCTTCCTTGGCCTCCCAAAGTGCTGGGATTATAGGCATGAGCCACCACGCCTGGCCCCAAGCTCACCAGTTCTTTCTTCTGCTTGATCAGTTATGCTATCAAAAGACTCTGATGCATTCTTTCATATGCCAATTTCATTTTTCAACTTCAGAATTTCTGCTTGATTTTTAAAAATTATTTCAATGTCTTTGTTAAGTGTATCTGATAGAATTCTGAATTATTTTCTCTGTGTTATCTTGAATTTCTTTGATTTTCCTCAACACAGCTATTTCGAATTCTCTGTCGAAAAGGTCTCTGATTCTCTGGGATTAGTCCCTGGTGCCTCATTTATTTCATTTGGTAAGGTCATGTTTTCCTGGATGGTGTTGATGCTAGTAGATTTTCTTCAATATCTGGGCATTTAAGGGTTTGGTATTTATCTTCATTATCCAGGCTTGTTTGTACCTGTCCTTCTTTGAGAAGGCTTTCCAGATATTTGAAAGGACTTGGGAATTGTGACCTAAGGTGGATATACTTTAGAGTACACTCTAGGCCCAGTAACATTATGTTTCTTGCAGACTTGTAGAGGTACCACCTTGATAGTCTTGGACAACTTCCAGAATTTTGGGATTACTAGGCAGAGACTTTTTCTCCATTCTTACTTTCTCCCAAACAGAGTGTCTCTCTCTATTCTGAGCCACCCAAAGCTGCAGGTGGAGTGACACAACCCCCTTCTGGCCACCACCACTATGACTGTACTGGGTCAGACCGGAAGCCAGTATAGCACTGGGTCTTGTCCCTGGACTGCTATAACTGTTTACTGGATACTGTCAATGTTTACTCAAGGCCCTGGGGCTCTATAACTACCAGGTGGCAAAGCCAGCCAGGCCTGTGTCTTCCCCTTCAGGGCAGCGAGTTCCCTTAGGCCCTGGGTAAGTCCAGAATTGCGGTTGTCTGGTAGTCAGCGTCTAGAATAAAAAACCTTAGAAGTCTACCTGGTGTTCTGTTGTACTGTGGCTGAGCTGGCACTCACACCACAAGATGCAGCCCTTCCCACTCTTCCCTCCCCTTTCCAAAGGCGCAGTAGCCTCACCCCATAGCCGCTGCTACTACAGGCCATGAGGAATTCTGCCAAACTACTGCCAATGTTCCCTTAGGGCCCAGGTTCTCTTAAGTTAGCTTGTGGGGAATGCTTCCTGGCCTGCAACTCACCTTTCAGGGCAGTGGGCTCCCCTCTGGCTCAGGTCAGGTCCAGAGATCCTATTGAAGAGTTGAGTACAGAAACTGGAAATCCCAAGAGCCCTCTGGGTGCTCTACTCCCCTGTGGCCATGCTGGTACCTAAGGTCCAAGATAGAGTCCCCTGTACTTTTCCCTCTGCTTTTCTCAAGAAGAAGTTTTGCCTCATAACCACCACAGCTGGTAATGTCCTGAGTCTCACCTGAACCCAGCAAGTCTCAGAGACTCACCCAACGTCCTCAACGTAGTACTTGGGTATTGCTGCTGGTTGTTCAGGGACCAAGAGGTCTTTAATTAACAGGTGATGTGTGCTGCTAGGACTGGGTCTTTCCCTTCAAGGCAGCGGTTCCCTTCTGGCCCAGATTGTGTCTACAAATGCTATCCAGGATGTAGGGCATGGAATAGGGGCCTTACTCTGACTGGTGCTTTATCCTGCTTTTGCTGAACTAATACCCAAGATGCAAGTCAAAGGCCTCCACACTGTTTCCTCTCATCTTCTGAAGTGGAATAAAGGAGTCTCTTTTGGAGCACCGAGCTGTATAGCCTGGGATTAGGGGAGGGGTGATACCAGCACTCCCTTAGCTGCCCCAACAAGTGTCTCAGTAGGTCACGTGACCCCTGCAGTCCACTGTCTTTGGGTCTAGTTCAGCCCTAGAACTCACCTAGTATTAATAGTTGCAGTTCTTATGGCCTAGGCTGCCTTTCACGTTTACTTAGAGACCCAGAGCACTTTTGCCGTAGGTGACAAGGTTTGCAGGACCTCCAGTTCAGACCATTGGGATTAGCGATTCCCCTCTGGCTGGGGCTGGTTTAAATACTCCCTGCATAGGTGGGCATCAGCTGAATTTAGGCTGGTTTTCCTTTCTGCTGTAACAGGACAGCACTGAGTTCAATGCCTCACAATTGTTACGCTTGCCTTCTTCCAGTGCCCAAAGATGCTCTCAACAGCAAAGGAGAACTGCTGCTGCTAGAGATGGGGGTGATGTTGGTGATTCAAGACTGTTTTTTCTATCTCCTCAGTCCCTCTTCTAGGGATATGTAGTTAAAACCAGGTACTGTAAGGGATCACCTGATTTTTGGTTCTTATGAACATGTTTTTCCTGCATAGATGATTGTTAAACTGATGTCTCTGCAGCGAGGATGATCAGTAGAGCTTTCTGTTATATTTCACCATCTTGCTGTCCCTCACCTGGATTAGTTCTGTTTTTGTTGCTTTCTTTTTCTCAGACAGAGTCTCGATCTTGTTGCCCAGGCTGAAGTGCAGTGGTGTGTTCTCGGCTCACTGCAGCCTCCACCTCCCAGGTTCAAGCGACTCTCCTGCCTCAGCCTCCCGAGTAGCTGGGCCTACAGGCATGAGCCACCACGCCTGGCTAAGTTTTTGTATTTTTAGTAGAGACGGGGTTTCACCATGTTGGCCAGGCTGGTCTCCAACTCCTGAGTTCATGTGATCTGCCCACCTTGGCCTCCTGAAGTGCTGGGGTTACAGGTGTGAGCCACCGTGCCCAGCCTCCCCTGGATTACTTCTTACAGGTCTAGATTAGTTCTGGCCAGAGCAGGTTGTTATAAAAGTGAGGTTGCCTCTAGTGTTTTGCATCCTCACATATGTCTGCTTACCCCTTGAGCTCTCCATATGTTGTGACCCAGCACAAAAGCCCTCATCAGAAACCAAGCAGATGCTGATGCCACACCCCTTGGACTTCTCAGTCTACAGAGCCATGAACCAAATAAACCTTTCTTTATAAATTATCCAGCTTCAGGTATTCTGTTATAGCAACAAAAAATGGACTAAGCCAACCACCTTATAATAATACTGTGATAGTCAAAATAGATAATGTCTGTTAAAATGCTTAGTTTATACATGTTATTTTTACCTCATTAGAGTGATTTATTATTCATTAATATGTAGAGAGGCATAAAGATATAACAAAATTAATGTTGAGATCATTAATCAAGGGTCCTGGGATTCCACTCTTGTTCTCCGTAAATTAGCTGAGCAAATATGTTAAGTCACTTAACATTTGGGCTTCAGGTTTCTTAATGTATAAAAATGACAGAGTATCATTTAGAACTTTCTAGTTAGGAAATATATCATTTTGTGATCTTCTAAATCTAATTTTTTTTTTCCCACATGCTGGCTCTAAGTTTCTGAGACAGGATCTTGCTCTGTTGCCCAGACTGGAGTGCAATGGCATGAACCTGGCTCACCGCAGCCTGGGCTCAAGTGATTCTCCTGCATCAGTCACTTGAGTAGCTGGGACTGCAGGCTCATGCCACCACACCCAGCTATTTACAAATTTTTTTTTTTTTGTAGAGACAGGGTGTCCCTATGTTGTGCTGCCTGATCTCAAAACCCTGGGCTGAAGTGATCCTCCTACTTTGGACTCTAAAAGTGCTGGGGTTGCAGGTGTGAGCCACCATGCCCAGCCCTAAGTTTTCTCCATTAAGAGACTGTTGCATTTTCCCGCTTCATGCCTGCCTTGCTGAATGCCTTGACTTCATATACAAGATTATTACAAAGTACAACATGCTTAGGAAAATCTGTGAGAAATAGAGGAATGTTTTTTCTTTTGAAACTTTCACTTATTTTGTTTTGTTAAATTTTGAGTAGGCAATGCATTTACATTGCCCAAATTCAAAACAGTGTCACAAGTCACACAATGAGGAGTCCAGCTTCCTGCCTTACCTGTCTACCCTTTTTTCTGCTCCCATTTTGTTCTTATCTAGCCTTCTAGTGTTTTTCTATGCCAAGTTCAAGCACTATAAATATAAATTTTCTTATTTTCTCCCTTTTCCTGTTAGATATTTCATTTTTTTCCCTTAATAATATATCCTGGAAATTACCATACATCAGTACACAGTGAGCCACCTTCTATTTTTTTTTTTTTCAGCTTCATATTATTCAATTGTGGGGCAGAACCATAGTTTATTGAATGAATCTCCTAAAGAAGGATACTTGTTTCTAACATTTTGCTATTGCAGAAAATGCTGCAAATAAATAACACTGAGCTGACATAATTTTATATTATGTACAGGTAGATCTGTAGAATAAATTCCCAGAAGTGAGATTCCTAGGTTAAAGAGTAAATGAATTTGTGCATTAAAACAGTCATATTGCCAGCCAGGCGTGGTGGCTCACGCCTGTAATCTCAGCACTTTGGGAGGCTGAGGTGGGCAGATCATGAGGTCAAGAGATCGAGACCATCCTGACCAACATGGTGAAACCCCGTCTCTACTAAAAATACAAAAATTAGCTGGGTGTGGTGGCACGTGCCAGTAGTCCCAGCTGCTCGGGAGGCTGAGGCAGGAGAATTGCTTGAACCTGGGAGGCAGAGGTTGCAGTGAGCCGAGATTGCACCACTGCACTCCAGCCTGGCGCTTAGCGACCAAGTGAGACACTGTCTCAAAAAAAAAAGTCATATTGCCCTCAATAAAATTCAGACTATTTTGCACAACTGGCAATGTATCAGAGTGCCTATTTTCCAACAGTCTCACCAATATAATGTGTAGTCATATATTGGATTTTTAAATAATCTGATAGGAAAAATGATATGCATAGCGATGCTAATTTGTATAAAGAAGCTTTAAAGAAAGAGAGAGCAGTTGAAATTTAAGGTGAGTTTTGATAGAAATAGATTCTTCAGTGTTCCCCAAATAGGAAGCTTCATGGTTAATATTTAAAACCTCTTGTAAATAACAATTGGCATTGAAAGAAAGCAAAATATTACTTTGAAACTAAAGTACAAAGTTCAAGGAAGTTTGTAAGTTCAAGGAACTTGGAAGTTCAAGGAAGTTCAAGTTCAGCCAAGTTCAAGGAAGCTTGGCAATTGCTCTCTATTACTCAGTCTTAAACCAGAGAAATGAAATGGTGCATTCCTGAGCACTAGCCTTTAGCTGTTAACTCCCTCAGCACTGTTAACTGGATATTCTTTATTTTTGGCCTCATCCATCCTCCATATTAGTAATTCCAAATTCATAATTGCATATTAATAAACTCTAAAGGTGACATTACACATATCTGATGTCTTGAACAAATATCCTGGAGCAAAATGGCAGAAACAAGATAAGACACAGAGCTGGAGGAAATTTTGTTTCATATTGAGTCAATTAAACTCCCTCTCTCCCTGTTTCTCTTTCTCTGTCTCTCCACACACATACACCAGCTGAAGCATTTCTTTCAGATTCAAAGAAATGGAAATGTGTACATTCCATTCAATTATCCTCTCAACTCTAAAGGTAAATAAATCAATTTTAAGGAGTTTAATACTATATAAAATATGTACTATACCTGCTGCGTTTATATGTTATAAAAACTTCTATACCAAAGGCCATCTAATATCATTTCTTTTGGTAACACCCAAGCTTCATTTAATTTAAATGTACACTGTGCTTCAGTTTATTCATCAGTAAAATGGTAAGGATGCTGAAACATCCTACCTCATAGGATTTTGGTGAAGATTAAATTAGTCAAAACATGTAAAGCATCTAGAAGAATGCATGGCATATAGTAAACACTCAACACATGGTAGCTATTATATTTATTCTTTTGTTAGTAAGAATTTTCCTGTGACTGCAGACTCTTTGGACATGGTACCTGTGGTAGACATCACACACATTATTTCTAATGTGTATGTTGAGGAAAGTCTTGAAACCTTAATTAATGCACAGTTTTCAAAAAAAAAAGCTTGTAAAGTAGAAAAATGAACAAGTATACAATTTTGTATATTTGTATTTCAATTCTGTCCATAGAAATAACTCTCTCATGATTAGTGTCAATGCTGAACTTGTTTGACATTTAAACCCAAGTACTGGAGGCAAAATAATGGCCCCCACAGATGTCCATGCCTTAATCCTTGAAATCTATGAATATGCTACTTAATATGGCTAAAGGGATTTCACAGATGTGATTCAGGGTAGGGGCCTTGAGATGGGAAATTATCTTGGATTATCAGGCTGGGCCCACATTAATCACAAGGCTTTAAAAGCAGAGAAGCTTTCTTGATGAGGTCAGAGAGAGATGTTGATGGAAGAAGGGTCATGGAGACGTAAGGGGAGGACTTGACTGGCTAGTTGGCTTTGAAGATAGAGGAGGTAAGCCAAGAACTCAAATAGCCTCTTGAAACCAGAAAAGGCAAAGAAACAAATTCTGTCCCTGAGCCTCCAGAAAGGGGTACAGCCCACCTGACACCTTGGTTTTAGCCCAGTGAGACCTGTTGCAGATTTCTGACCTTTAGAACTGTGAAATAATACATTTGTTACAGTAGCAATAGAGAATGAATACACCACGGTAGCAATCTTTTGCAAGGACATAAAACTTAAGTCTATTTATTACATGTTTTGTACTAAAAAAATAAAAATGAAACGTCAGGAAGGAATAAACAGCACCACATACTATACATTCATCTGAACTGCAGATGAATTAGATGCACAATATTCCAATTTGTTATTCTATAAACATTTGAGATGGCTTAGTCCAGGTCTGAGGCTAAGGAAAACTTTTGAGCTATGGGCAAGAAAATGAGATCACTGCCATCACTCAAAGGCGATGCCGAATCTGTTTCAACTGGGACTTTCACACATAGATGTACAAATGCGCTGGGTGATTTTCTTATTTTTGGTGAAACTGGATCTTTGGAAACTCTTGGCAAGAAATAATCTAGTCCAAATTTCCAAAATTAAAAATATAGCCTAGGCCAGTAACAGTGGCTCACACTTGTAATCCCAGCACTTTGGGAGACTGAGGCAGGCGGGTCACCGAGGTCAGGAGTTCGAGACCAGCCTGACCAACACGGTGAAACCCCATCTCTACTAAGAATACAAAAATTAGCCAGGTGTGGTGGTATGCTCCTGTAATCCCACCTACTCCGGAGATTGAGGCAGGAGAATCACTTGAACCCGGGAGGTGGAGGTTGCAGTGAGCCGAGATCATGCCATTGTACTCCAGCCTGGGCAACGAGTGCAAAAATCTGTCTCAAAAAGAAAAAATTTATATATATATATGTAAAGTTAAAGAAGTTTCAAACCATTGTTTGACTTAAAATTTAAATAAAATAACATTGTGCAGTTCACTTTTATTAATTAATAATAAGAGTATGAATTAAGAACTACTAATACATGTTTCCAAGCTGCAGTGCAAAATAGTACTGAAAACAGAGTATGCCAACCTAAAATATCAGAATTCTCTACATAGCTCAGGGGTAGTTAGCCCATATGTAAATCCATTTGGAAAGTTTCTATCCATTTCTGAAGTATTTACATTTTAGAACAGAGGTGCGTAAATAGCCTTTATTCTAGCTTATTTCAACTACATTGTTATAATGTATAACTATATTATACATTATAATGGTTGCTATAATATCAATTTTTTGAGACTTACTGAAACTTTATTACCCAGTATGTTGTCCGTATACATTATAATGGTTGCTATAATATCAATTTTTTGAGACTTACTGAAACTTTATTACCCAGTATGTTGTCCGTTTTTATAAGTGTTCCCTCTGTGTTTCCTGGGGATTATTTGGATTATTTGTTAAGTAAAGGTTAGTACATGTGTCAAGTTTTCTATATTCTTAATGTTTGATCTGTTACTTATTGAGAGAGGTATGTCAAAAAAATCTCCTGTGATTGTATATTTGTCTATTTTTCCATGTAATTCTGTCATGTATATATTTACACACACACACACACACACACACACACACACACACACACACAGATTAGATAATTGCAAGCTTAGAGTTGCTATATATTCAAGGTTAGTTTAAATGTTTACCATTACATAGTAACACATTTCTTCTTTATAATGCATTTTCTCCTTGAAAGTCCATTTAATCAGACAGAAATATAGCAAACCCACTTTCTTTTCATTGTATTTACCTAGTATTTCTTTTTCTATTATTTGATCTTCAACCTTTCTGTGTCGTTATATTTTTGATGTGTCTTTCCTAAATGTGGTAGAGTCAGATTTTTCCACCCTAAATAAAAATCAACTTTTTCAATGGGGCATTTAATCTACTTACTTTTGATATATTTGGCCTTATTTTCAAGATTTCATTTCATGCTTTTTAAAATACATATTTTTTCTATGATTTTTTTTTCTTTCTTTTCTTCTTTCTTTTGGAGTTTAAATGATGTATTTGTCAGGATAGATGCCGAACTGCTATAACAAGGAGACTTTAAGTACCGTAACTAGGACAAATGCTTATTCTCTTTCATGAGACAGTTCAGAATAGGCTGGGGCTTGTGCACTGTGCCTTCAGCAGTGGTGGGTGGCTCTGGTGCATGAGGTCATGCAGGAGCCCAGGCTGGTAGGTTGGCTCTGCCATCTTGTTTCGCTTCCATTTTTGGATCTCATGTGATCACTCCAGTTGCCATTTTCTAGCTAATGAGAAAGCAACTAGAGAGGAAAACAAGTCGCTGTCTTATAAAATGGTTATCTGGTTGCATTCATCACTTTTTTTTTTTTTTTTTTTTTTGAGATAGAGTCTTGTTCTGTAGCCCAGGCTGGAGTGCAGTGGAGCAATCTCGACTCACTGCAACCTCCGCCTCCCAGGTCTTAGTTCAAGCAATTCTCCTGCCTTAGCCTCCCGAGTAGCTGGGGGATTACAGCACGTGCCACCATGCCCAGCTAATTTTTCTTATTTTAGTAGAGACGGGGTCTCACTATGTCGGCCATGCTGGTCTTGAACTCCTGACCTCGTAATCCACCCGCCTCAGCCTCCCAAAGTGCTGAGATTACAGTCATGAGCCACTGCCAGCCTACATTCATCACTTCTACTTGCATCCCATTAGCAAAAGCTTTGTTATAGGAATACACTTATATTAGCAAAAGCTGGGAAAGATGGTTTCTGGCTGGTAAGCCATGTGCTCCACTAAAATTCATGGTATTCCATTATTAAAAGGAGGAAAGGGAGAAGGGATCTTGCCAATAACACTCTAGCTCTTGTTACTCCCTTCGTATTTCACGTGACACAGTATGTCGTTCCAGTAATATAATTCTATCCTGCTTTTTAAAAAAATTCTCTGATGAGATTATAGTTGTTGTCATTATTTTCCAATCAATTGTTGCTTAGATTTAACTACATTGTTGCTAATTTTTTGCATATAGTTTTTCTTGTCTCTTTGTCCCATCCTTTGGCTTCAATTTCACTATTCTTAAAGAACGTTACATTAGCTATGCATGTATTACTGCCTAACACATTACTCCAAAACTTGATGAATTGAAACAGCTTATATTATCTCAGTTTCTGGAGGTTAGAATCTGGCATGGCTTCTCTGGATCCATTGTTTCAGAATTTTTCTCATAGGCCACAATCAAGGTGTCACCTGGGGATGTGGTCATCTCAAGGCTCAAGTGGGAAAGGATCAGTTTCCTAGCTCACTCCAATTACTGTTGACAGGATTCAGTTCTTAACCATTAAACGGAGGCCTCAGTTCCATTCTGGATGTTGAGGTCACCCTCAGTTATACCTTTGTTTAATGAGGGTCTGATGGCAATAAGCTCTATTGATTTTTATTGTTTTAAAAATACAGCCATGTACTGCATGATGACATTTTGGTCAACAGTGGTCCCATAAGGCCACCATTTTTAGCTCCTCTAATGGAGCTGAAAAATTTCAATCACCTAATGATGTAGCTGTCATCATCGTAGTACAAGACACTACTGACATTTGTGGTGATGATGTTGTAAAAAACCTACTTCATTGACTTTTTAATCACTATTTTAGAGTAATTATAAAAAAGTAGTTTACTGTAAAACAACCTCAGGCAGGTCCTTCAGGAGGGATTCCAGAAGAAGGTATTGTTATCATAGGAGATGACAGCTCCATGCATGTTATTGCATCTGAACCTTCCAGTGGGACAAGATGAGGAGGTGGCAGACAGTGATATTGATGATCCTGTACAGGCTTAGGCTCATGTGTGTGTTTGTGTCGTAGTTTGTAACAAAAAGTTTAAAAAGTAAAAAAAATATATATATTTTCTCTTTTTTTCTTTTTCCCACACATCTATTCTCTGAAAAAAGTAAAAAATATTTAAAAAAATTTTTTTTTTTTTTTTGAGACAGCGTCTCACTCTGTCACCAGGCACCAGGCTGGAATGCAGTGATGCGACCTCGGCTCACTGCAGCCTCTGCATCCTGGGTTCAAGCAATTCTCCTGCCTCAGCCTCCCGAGTAGCTGGGACTACAGGTGCGCACCACCACGCCCAGCTAATTTTTTTGTATTTTTAGTAGAGACAGGGTTTCACCATGTTGGCCAGGTTGGTCTCGATCTCTTGACCTCGTGATCCGCCTGCCTTGGCCTCCCAAAGTGCTGGGATTACAGGCGTGAGCCACCGCGCCTGGCCTAAAAAATGTTTTAAAAATAGAAAAAAGCTTACAGAATAACAATATACAGAAAGAAAATATTTTTGTACTACTGTACAATGTGCCTGTTTTAAGCTGAGTGTTATTACAAACAAGTCAGAAAGCTAGAAAAATGAAAAACTATGTAAAGTAAAAATGTCACAGTAAGCTAAGATTAATTTATTATTGAAGAAAGAAAAACATTTTCTATAAATTTGTGTAGCCTAAATGTACAGTGTTTATAAAGTCTACAGTAGTGTATGATAGTGTGCTAGGCCTTCACATTCACTCCCCACTGACTCAGAACAACTTCTAGTCATGTTAAATGCTAGAAGTTAACAGGCTGTATTCATATTAAGTGACCTAGAAGGTATACCATATTTAATTTTTTATACTGTATTTTACTGTACCTTTTCTATATTTAGACATGTTTAAATAAACAAATACTTACTATCGTGTTACAATTACCTCAGTATTCAGTATAGTAACATGCTGAACAGGTTTGTATCCTAGAAGCTCTAGACCGTTCCATATAGCCTAGGTGTCCAATAGGCTATATGATCTAGGTTTGTGTAAGTACACTCTATGATGTTTGCACACGGTCAAATAGGGTAATGACACATTTCACAGAATGTATCTTCCTCTTTAAGTGGCTCAAGACTGTATTTTAATTTCAGCCTTATTCTAGTTCTTTCTTTCTGGGGCTCCAAATAGAAGTAGACCATTTGACTTTGTCCCAGAAGTTGATGATGCACTTTTCTTTTTTCAGTCTTTTTGCTCCTTGTTTATCATTTGGAAAGTTTCTATTGCTGCATTTTCAAGTTTACTGACCTCTTCTTCTGTGGTGTTATTGGTTTTCATACATTTTTGTACATTTAGAAAATTAAAAACAATTCCAAAGAACTCGCTGTCAAAGAATAAACGAGTGGAAGTTTGAAAATATTTAAACTGAAGTAATAAAGAAACTGAAATGTAAAGGAAACACATTTCAAATTCATTTGCTGTAGCCAAACATACTATTTAAAGGGAATTTACATTATTAGAAAAAATTAAATACTTTTTAAAAAACAAAATTAAAAATTGATAAGCTAAGCACCTAGCTCAAGACGTTAGAAGAAAAAGCTGGGTGTAGTGGCATGTCTGTAGTTGTAGCACACTATAGCCTCAAACTCCTGGGCTTAAGTGATCCTCCCTGCTCAGCTTCCTAAGCAGCTGGGACTACAGGAGTTCACCACAACACTCTGTTAATTATTATTATTATTATTTTTAAATAGAGACAGAGTCTCAGTATGTTTCCCAGGCTGGTCTCCAACTCTTGAACTCTTGATCTCATGTGATCAGGAGTTCAAGACCAGCCTGGGCAACATACTGAGATCCTCCTGCCTCAGCCTCCCAAAGCTCTGGGATTTCAGACATAAGTGTCTGTACCCAGACTCAGTTATATCTTTAATTTAAATTTAGGAAACTCACTAATATCATTAGCTATATGTAGAAACTCACCAATATCATTAGCCTTTCGGTGCAATGTTAATTTCTTGGGACAAAATCAACTTAGGTTTAATCATATACTTTAAAAAAATTTCAGATAATATATTCTGACTTTACTCCTAAATTATATAGATCATATAGAATCTTAAGCATTTACTATTGAATACAGAGTTGAAAAAATATATACATAAACAATGATAAAATAGCATAGTTACACACTTATGATATCAATAACTATTAATTGACTAAAGGTATACCAAAGAGTCACTGGGATAATTAAATGAGATAAATTATTTTTTAACTTTTATTTTAAATTCAGGGTTACGTATGCAGGATGTGCAGGTTTGTTACATAGGTAAACGTGTCATGGGATTTTGTTGTAAATGAGAAAAAATGATAAAGTTCCTAACATAGTTTCTAACAGGTATTAAATGGCTGCTCTGTGCAGGGCACTATGCCAGGTGCTGGGGATATGGAGATGAATAAGACAGCATCGCTACTCTTTGGGAGCTTTGGTTTACAGGAGCTACACAAATGGTACTTGAGAAGGAGCAGAAAGTACCATGAGGCTCAGAATAAATGAACATTGAATTTTTATGGCATTATCTTCTTTACAAAGTACTTTCATGAACATTATCGCATTAAAAACAATGATTACAATACGTTTCATGAGAATAAGCAAAAGTTTAGGTGTTCAGTGGAGGAAAAAATGATCTGTTGGGATGCATAGGCATGGCTTCCTGGGAAGGGGGCATTTGAGAAGGGTGCTATGGTTTGAATGTTTGTGTCCCCTACAGAATTCATGTTGAAACTTAATCCCCAATGCAACACTATTAAGAGATAGTGCCTTTAGAAGGTGATTTGGCCATGAATGCTGTACCTGACAGATGAAATTAATACCTTGTGAAAGGAAATTAAATACTCATTAAGCCAAAGGGAAAAGTCAAGCTGGGAACTGGGTCACTCAAACCTGCCCCCTCACTTATGGTTCCTAAATAAGATGGCTACAAGATGAAAAGCTTCCCACCTCCCCCATATTTTGTCCACAAGGAAATTCCTAGTGAGCTGCAAGATCTTTACCCTAAGGTATCTCTCTTAAAATTTCACCATGGCTATGTAAATCTATAGCTTACCTTTACAAGTGCAGTCACCCCCTGCCCATCAGACACAATGCACATCTGGTTGTTCCCTTGCTACATTTTGTCTCTGTTATCTTATGTAAAATGCAGATTTTCT
The DNA here is from genome assembly GCA_004027715.1 of Plecturocebus donacophilus. Lineage (NCBI taxonomy): Eukaryota > Metazoa > Chordata > Mammalia > Primates > Pitheciidae > Plecturocebus > Plecturocebus donacophilus. Next base: position 71,260 of record PVKP010002878.1, on the reverse strand, counting down.
GCATTTTTCCTCTGCTCCATTTGTCTGTGTCATCTTGCATAAAGAAATGCAGATTCACTGAGCCAGACAAAGGCATGAATGACTATTTTTTCCTACTCCTCTCTTACATGAAAATCGTGTATTTCTCAATATCTCACCCTTTCCCTTTTAAATTAGGAGCCCTCAAAATCATCTTCAGAAAAACACATAGACCTGTCTTCCAGGCGTGCATCCTTAACTTTGGCAAATAAACCTTTTAAAATGATTGCGATTTGTCTCATTATTTTTCTCGATTGACATCTGGAAACCATGAAGGGACCCTGAGTGAAGGTGGTCCGGCCTGCAGTAGCTCTCATCTCTGTGCTTGGGACCAGCTTGGGCACATTATAGCCCAAACCAATAGGATGATTTGCTGAAGTCCAGGACCTTTCTCCTCCATGGATCCCTGATCTTCCAGTGTTTTTCGGTTGGGGTTCTGATATTTATTTGCTGTTAAAAAAAAAAAACCTCCTCTTTTGGTGAGGAGTTTCCACTCATCCAGGAAGGTGAGCCTGTCTGCTTCTGCACTGGTGGAGAGCAGTCTTCAGCTTGGGCCCCCTCATTAGGTGAGAAACTGGTTGGAATTCTGTCTTGCAAATTCTTTTTAAACAACTAAAGTTAGCACTAACAACCAGCTGTTAGCTGCTTACACTTGGAGCGTTCAGAAATCATATAATTTGTGTAATCATTGTTAGTTTTGCCGAACTGTTTTGTTGTTTGTTTTTGTGTGGTTGGTTTGTGAGTGTGTGTGTGTGTCCTTTCCCTTATCGGATTTGACAAACTCCATACCCTGTAGCTCATGAGTGTGGGATCCTCCACTCTGAAGAAATAAGAGTATCTTACTCCCCTCAGCCTTTTGGGACATTCTCAGGCAACTGAGAATCATGTGAGGGTATCTGGGAGGAACGTTTTCTAAGACATGCAGCGGCTCTAAGTAGGTTTCCCCCTCAGAAGAACATATTTAGGGTCTAATCTCAGTGAGCAGGTGCATATAAAGAGGTGACCCCTCCTGCACCTTGAGCCCCTGACACACTGTGCCAGGCAGCTGTGACACGGGTGGACTGAACCGATTCTGGGGTAATGGCCCTGAAAAGCTAGGTCTGCAAGCAGCACACTTTGGGTCTGACACATGTCCTGACTTGGCCAAATCCGAAAAGGAACCTTAAATTATGGGGAATGAGGCCTCTAAGTTAGCTAAAACCCCAGCAGCTGTGGAACATAGTTCCACCTTTAGAAACTCTGGCCAGGTATAAGCAAAATATTTATGGTGAATTGTCATGTAAATATTTAACCAAGTGGACCACTATAACTAAAGCAGAATCTAAGTTACAATGCCCTAAACGGAGATCTTTTGAGATGCCTAAATTAGTGTACTCGTGAGCCGGGATGGAAAACGCAGACACAAAAACTAAACAACTAGAATGGGAGAGCTACCTTCAGTGATACCTGGAGAGTAAAAGCAGGGAAGATCACCTCATTTCCTTACAAAAGGTCAACAATCAACGTAGAAATGCTAATCAAGAACTCTCGAATTTTTTATCTGTCTTAGAGAAATCCTGGGAATGCCTTACTTCTCCCTTGGCACCTCCCCCACCTCCACCCTCACTCTACCCTGATCTCTCTGAACTTCCCGGACCATATCTGTTCCTTCCTCTGCATGTTCCAATCTGTCATCTTCTCCTCTTTGTTTATCCCTGGCTCAACAAAAGACAGTAGAGAGTCTAACTTCAAAGACCCTACCTCCTGCCGATTCTCTGGTGGCCCCAGTGGCAGCCTCTCATCTGGAGAAGAGGGACCTTGCAGGGACATCTCTCATGAGCACCCTATTTCGGGAACAACTGGTAACAGATATGGGAACCCTGATGATTGTCTGCCAACCCTGGTCAAAGGCTGAATTATGAAGTATAAAGAATTTCCTGACCCCATAAAGATCCAACCAGGTTTGCCTGAGAATTTGAGCTCATTATCAGAACCTATATCCCAGGTCATTCAGACCTTTATCAGCTATTCCATATGTTGGTCTCAGAAGCTAAAGTTAAGGAATGGCTGGAAAAATCACAGTGGTCTGACTCTATAGCAGATTTGACCCCTTAAGGCCCAAGAGAGCCACAACAACCAGTCCCCTAAAATCCAGAAGACAGGTGCAAAGACATAGGGGAATGAGCCACTGCTCTGTTAAATATCATTTCTTCAGTGTTCCAAAGGGTTGTGAATTGGAATAAAATCCAGCAATGCTGCCAAAACCCAACTGAATCTGTTTTAGATTATTTTACACATTTTGATAAAACATTGAGACAATACTGCAGGATGTCAGCTGATTTTTTGAAAACAATAGAAATGGTATGTTATTAAGTGCGAATTTCTTTTTCTTCCTTTCTTTTTTTTTTTTTGAGGCCTAGTCTCACTCTGTCGTCCAGGCAGGAGTGCAGTGGCACAATCTCGGCTCATTGCAACCTCCACCTCCCAGGTTCAAGTGATTCTCCTGCCTCAGCCTCCAGAGTAGCTGGGATTACAAATGGACTAAATGATGATTTATCCACCCTTGTAAAATGCCACATGACAAATTGGGCCATAGCCAGAACTAATGAACTAGTTAACTTAGCTGACCAATTATCCAGTACTATGCTAAAAAAGGATAAACAAAAGATTGCCTGAGTTATGCATTTATAGCTAAAGCAATTAACTTCTCAAACCTTTCAGCCCCAGAAAGATTTTAAGCTCTCTCAGTTTGAGGACTCTTCCCTCTCAGTCTGTTACTACTGTTAAGAGATCAGGACACCTTAGAAGGGGCCACCTTACACAAAAAGGAAAGAAAAGGCAGGTGAGTGCAACTCAGGAAGACTAGGGGTGCTCCAGGGTTTCACCTCTCCAGATGTTCTAGAGGAAGTACAGGGGTTTCACCTCTTCAGATATTCTACCCTGACAAAGAAACTGGGAGAGATTAGTATAATAGTAAACCATGAGCTAACAACTACCTTAAATGACACAGGAGCAACTATATCCCTTATAAATCCCACCTTATTTAGAAACCCCATTCCTCAGAGTAATGAAATAATTAACACGGTGAGTGTGTCTAATAAAACTATCTGATGTTTTAAGTCTAAACCTATAGTTTACCATGTCGTTGGGTTCAGCTCCCCGGCCACAGGCTCTATGTTTGACACTCTCAGTGTGTCTCATGTGTTTCTAATATGCCCTGGGGCCCCTGTCAATCTTTTGGGCCAGGATCTCCTCAATATCCATAATGCCCATATCTCTTTTTCATCAAAAAGTGAACTTTGTTAAAAATTGGAGCAAGGAGACCAAAAATACCAATTAAAAAACGTCGTGACAATGTACCACAATTTAGTAATGTTAAGATGTCATCTTGTGACCAGGAAAGGGTAATGGAGACAGAGAAGGAAACATTAGGGGGGAAGAGAGAAAATTAGAATTAAGGGCAGGAAACAGTATAGCTCCTTTTAGCTTCTGCAGTCTTCCTGTTAACTCCAGAAGCAGGACACTTGCTCAAGGATGTCCCCCTCCCACTCATGGTCTCAGTCAAATACAGATCTAGAAAAAATATTCTCAGTCACTCCTATAAAGGTAGAGATAAACCCAAAGAAATCCCTACCCAAACTTAAACAATATCCTCTATGACAAGAAACCATAGATGAAATTGTCCCTATCATACAAGATTATCTAAAAAAGGGGCTCATTATTCCCTCCACAAGCCCCTGCAACAGCCCTATGTTCCCTGTGAAAATAAAAAAAGGGGGCAAGGATGGAGATTTGTACAGGACTTGAGGGTAATAAAAAATATAATATCTAGAGACCCAGTAGTCCCCAATCCACATACCCTCCATCAGCTGTACTCACCACCAGCCAGTATTTCTCAGTTGTGGATCTCTGCAGTGCCTTCTTTAGTACTCCTGTACACCTGGACAGCCATTATTTGTTTGCCTTTATTTGGAAAGAATGGCAATATACGTGGACTGTAATGCTCCAAAAATATACAGAAAGTCCTACTCACTCTTCGTAAATATTAAACGTTGATTTAGAGGATTTAATTTTTCCCCAGGGCTCCGCACTCATCCAGTTTGTGGATGACCTTCTCCTTTGTTCAGACACACTCTCTTCCTCTGAGGAAGATACTCTATATTTACTCAGCCACCAACGGACACAGTGTCTAAAGACAAACTGCAGCTATACTCACCACAACTTAAGTATTTGGGGCATATTATCTCAATCAAAGGACTGAGTATTAACCCTGATAGAGTAAGAGGAATTTTAGCTTTCCCAATGTCCACCACCAAGAAGCAACATAGAGGACTTTTGGGCCTGGCAGGCTATTGTAGAAACTGGGTATCAAACTTCTCCCTTAAAACTCAACCTCTGTACGCATATCTAAAAACTGAACCACCTGATCCCATCATGTGGACTCCAGAGGGAAAATCAGCTGTACAACAAATAAAGGAAATTCTACCTAATATCCCAGCCTTAGGGCACAGAAATTACAAATTGCTTTTCTCCTTTCTTGCACATGAAATCAGAGGTACTATATCTGTGGTACTGACCCAGAAACATGGTGATCATCAGAGACCTAGAAGCTACTGTAGCCAACAGCTGGACCCTGTGGCTCTAGGGCTGCCTCCTTGTGTGAGAGCAATAGCAGCCATGGCCCTTCTGTACAAGTCTGTTGAAGAAACAATTATGGGTTCCCCCTTCACCATTTTTGTGTTGCATTCTCTTGAAACCCTTCTGAACTCTCATAGCATCTCTCTGTCAACTGGTTATCCTCTTATGAAATTCTTCTTTTATCATCTCCCAGTATTACTATTTCCCACTGTAATTAATCTTAACCTGGCCACTCTTTTGCTGGGCCCTTCCAACGAAATCCCGCATGACTGTGTTCTGATAACTGACCTACTTCTCACACCCAGGACAGGCCTGCAAGAGATGCCACTGGATAATGCTGAGATAGAATGGTACACAGATGGGTCTTATTTAAGAGGAGAGGATGGAAATTTTAGAGCAGGATAGGCTGTGGTTTCCTTACTAGAGATAATTGAAGCAGCCCTCTTCCCCAAGCCAGATTAGCTCAAGTGGCCAAATTGATTGTCCTGACCTGAGCTTGTCACCAAAAGACAAGGCTGCAAACATTTACACCGACAGTGCTATGTTTCTGGAGTTGCTTATGACTTTGGGAGGCTAGGGAAAGAGAGAGAATATTTTAACTTCCTTAAGACAACTCATAAAAAATGGACAACAAATAACAGAGTTGTTAGAAGCCATTCTAAAACCAAAACGTTTGGCAATTATAAAAATCTCAGACACCACAGAAAGTCATGGTAACCATTTGGCTGATGTCACAGTTAAAGTAGCAGCATTTGAGCCACCAGCTCCAATTTGGAAAATGGCCATGAAACCTGAAACACTTAAAAGCATGTTGAAAGAAACCCAGAACATAGTTCCTACAAAAGAGAAATCTACTTGAAAACAGGCAGGGGGATATTTGTCTCCTGAAACTGAAATATGATATGTACCTAATAATAAACCCATTATTCCAATGGGATGTCAGGTGTCCTTTATGGAGTATGTTAATAATCTAATCCATTGGAATCCAGATAAAATGATATCCTGGTGTAAACGATATTACTGGAAACATCCTTCACAGTGGCACAAAATGCTTACTTTTGATGTGTTATTTGTTCCAAATATAACCCAGGAAGACCCTTCCATGGGGCCCAGTGTCAATTTCCCCTTCCAGCTGGACCTTTTGAGGTATGGCAGCTTGATTTTATCCAGCTGCCGTCGTCTCAAGGTTATCAGTATGTTTTAGTAATGGTTTGCATGTTTTCCCATTGGGTTGAAGCTTTTCCCTGTAGGCAAGCAACAGCCACGGCAGTTGGAAAAATCCTACTAGAAAAAATTACTCCACTATGGGGTGTCCCCAGTGAACTTCACAGTGACAGGAGAGCTCACTTTAGAGGCCAGGTTATTCAAAATATTTGTAAAATTTGGCCACATTTCAACATTCTCATTGTGCCTGCCATCCCCAGCCCTCAGGCCTGGTGGAGAGGACCAATAGGATAATGAAAACACAATTGGCTAAGTTCACAGAGGCACTGCACCTCCCCTGGCCCAGAGCACTCCCGCTAGTGCTGTTTTTACTCCAATCCACCCTTTCTGGAAAACATCAACTGTCCCCTTATGAAATTATAACTAGAAGGCCCATGTGTGTGGGAATGAAAATAACCAATCCAACTTTTCTCAAGGGAGACACATTGCAATATCGAGAGGGACTAATTGTCATCTTAAAAAAGCCAAGATTTGGTAAAGACTTTCTTTCACAGTGTGCTACCTGAATATAAGGTGCCTGGTCATGATTTGCAGCCTGAAGATTTTGTCTATTGGAAAAGACATTTAATAAGGGATTCTCTTCAACCCCGATAGAGAGGCCCATAATAGGTACTATTGACTAATCCACCTGTTGCAAAATTAGAGTGATTTATATCTCTCATGGGTTCACGTCTCTTATCTTAAAAAGGCACAAACTCCTGATGGATTGTAACTCCCATCAAAGACCTTCACTTCCAGTTCGCTAAACATTGACCTTCAACCCAGAATTAGAAGCAAATGACAACTGTTGTGGACTGCTTAACCCCGAGACACAGGACCAGGCCTGTATACAAAAGAATGCCTATGATTATTGTATAATAACCATTACAATTATTGTCTTAGAGATACTGGCAACTGCTGTCTTATAAAGAACACTTGCCTTGTCTGATTTAACATCCTTTTAGTAGCTAAATGAATTTCACGACCTTGCTATTATTAATCCTATATCCCTACACCTTCTTGCCATTGCCACCCACTGACACCCATGAAACAAACCTGTTTCTATAGTGGGCTCAGGATTATGGAGACAGATGACAAAAGGACACCTGCTGGATATGCGGACTCACACCTCTTTCCAGTGGCTCTGCCCTGCTATGGTGGGTATCCCCCTTCCAAGGTCAGGACTGGATAGAATACCAAAAATTTATTACATCACAGAAATGGTCTGGTATTCTTAGTGCTGGCATAACAGAACAAGGAACATGGGAAAAGTTTTTCAATGGAGAGGACCAGCTCATTAGCTCTCACTTTAGCATCTTCCCCAACTAAAATAAAAGGTGGTAACTACGGCCCAAACAACAGCCTGTTTCAAAATGGAATAATGCAAATTTGGGATGAATTTATCTGGCCCACCCCTTCGTTTGGCCAACTCAGCTAAAATGCTGGGAGCAAAGAAACCACACCAAGAACCTATGGTCAAACTACGAGAAATATGGGTTGGATACCGGGGGAACTCTGTGACACATTCTCATGAGACACTGGCATGCCGCCGATTGGTTGTAGCAACCAGGTATTTATTGGCTAGCTCCAAATGGGACCTATTGGCTATGTGGCATTAACTTATGGCTGTTGTCACTTCCAGGGTGACTAGGACAATGTTCCCTAGGCTATGCTTGGACACAAGGATGAGTAACTCAGACCCTGCCAAAACTAGTAAGCCTTTTTCATTTACAGCCTCACTGGACACCTTCAGTATTCCAATGATATGATCATTTAACTTCAATCTTCATACTTGAAGATTGAAGGTAGGTATTGAAGATGTTACATGGCATATAGAGGCCTTAATGAATTACACCAAAAAGGTCCTATGTGATAGCCAGATGAGTATCTCATTGCTAAACAATGAGGTCATGCTTTTGAGGAGAGCTGTGCTGCAAAACCATATGGCCTTAGATATACTGACAGCAGCACAGCGGGAGACCTGCATCATCATAAAAACTGAATGTTGTGTTTATATTCTGCATGAATTGAAGAACATAACCTGACTTATGACTGATATGAAAACCCAGATAACCAAGCTGTCAGATCCAAAACCCTCACTAATCGATTGGTTGAGTGTTTGGTTTGGATCTTGGGGAAGTTGGTGGCAGAAGATATTGCCTATAATAGGAATAATAATAATAATTTCTGTTCTGTCCTGTTTCTGCTTACAATGCTATTATGGTATGTGCTTGCAAATAAATCCATGCGCAAGTGAAAGGGCTAGGGTAATGATTGCCTAGTGAATTGCTCTAATTGAGGAGGCAGTAATATAACCTGACCCAGCTTCCAGGTTTGCTGCTTTGCTACCTATTTGTTGCTATAAATCTGGCCTACGTTCATCATATATATATATATATATATGTATATATATATACACACACACATATGTTTATTTGTTTTTTTCCTTAGAGATGGGGTTTTGCCACGTTCCCAGGCTGGTTAAGCAATCTGTCCACCTCAGCCTTCTGATATATAAGAGCTCCGGGTGACCTATACACTGGCGAGCAGAGTGCGGCCCCGCCCCGTTCTTCCACACCGCCCATCCCACGGGGCGGGGCCAGCGCAGGGAACCTTTACCTACCCTCCAGGTTCCGTAGTAAACTGGATGCTTTTTTAACGCCTGGAGTCGCCATGCTGAAAGAAAAAATTTAAAAAGATAGCTGGACGTCTGGCGGAAACCGGTTAGCTAGACTACTGTGTTCTGTTCTGCATCCCCCGCATCCCCTGGATAAAATATATAAATAAAGTATATATATATTTTCTTTTCCTTTTTTTCTCTCTCTATTTTTTTTTAATCTTCGTGGGGCATAACTTCTTAGGAATGAGCCATCCTAGCAACGTGAGACATAATTTTTTTTTAGAAATGAGCCTTCCTAGCAACGTGAGACCTGAACTTCTAAGAGTTAACCATCCTAGTGAGGGAAAACCAGCTCAAAAACAAAAACCAAAAAACAAAAACAAAAAAACCAAACCAAACCAAAGCAATATAAAACAAAACAAAAAAAGGAAGAAAAATCAATGCTAGGCCAGAAAGCTGTATTCCTTCCTTAAAAAATGCTTTCTCCAAAAGATTTTTTTGAAAAGAAGGGAAAATGTGAAAGGAAATTAAGTCTTGAGACCCCAGACTCGTTAAGCCAAAGTGAAAAGTTAAGCTGGGAACTAGGTCATGCAAACCTGCGTCCCCCTTGGTTTCCAAATAAGATGGCTACAGGATGAAAAGCTACAGGCCTCCTCCATATTTTACCCAGAAAGAAATTCCTAGAGATCTGCAAGATCTTTTAAGGTATTTCTGTTAAAATTTCACCATGGCAATGTAAATCGATAGATTATGTTTACAGATGCAGTCACCCCGATGCCCACCACACACAAATGCATGTCTCATTGTTCCGCTGCCCCATTTTGTCTATGTTATCTTATGTAAAAATGTAGATTTCCTGCATTTTTCCTCTGCTCCATTTGTCTATGTCAAATGTAAAAAATGCAGATTCACTGGAGAGACCTTACTCAGGTCTACATTTTCTTGCTCTGAATATTCAAAAATTATCGGAGTGTGGTGGCGCATGCCTGTAGTCCCAGCTACTCAAGAGGCTGAGGCAGGAGAATCACTTACGTAAAAAAATGCAGATTCACTGAGCTAGACAAAGGCATGAATGACTGTTTTTCCTTATCCCCCTCATACATGAAAATTATGTACTTCTCAATATCCCACCTTTTCCCCTTTAAATTTGGAGCCCTCAAAATCATCTTAGGAGAAAGGTATAGAACTGTCTCCTGGGTGTGCATCTTTAACTTTGGCAAATAAATCTCCTAAAATGATTGAGCATCGTCTCATCATTTTTCTCAATTGACACCTTTATAACAGGGCTGGAGGAAGTTAGACATGTTTGCCCTTCCTTCTTCCATCGTGTGAGGACACAGCAATAAGATACCATCCTGGAAGCAGAGACTGGGGCTCTATCAGACATTAAACCAGCTGGCACCTTGATCCTGGGATACCCAGTCTCCAGAATTGTGAGAAAAGAAATTTCTGTTCTTTATACATTACCCAGTCTGTGTAGCATTTTGTTATAGCGTCATAAACAGACTAAGACAAAAGTCTTCGAACAATGAATGGATTTTGAAAGGAGTAAAAGATGGGCTGGGCATGGTGGCCCATGCTTGTAGTCCTGGCACTTTAGAAGGCTGAGGTGGGCAGATTGCTTAACAAGCCTGGGAACATGGCAAAACCCTATCTCCAAGGAAAAAAAAGAAAAGAATAAAAAAAAAAAAGAGATGGAGGGGTGGGAGTTTTATAGACAAGGAAATACATAAGCAAATAGATAAGTAAAAGCACGTCGTTAAGAATTCCATGTTACTTTATCCGTATTCATGACCAGGTTTACAAATTCCTTCTGGAATTCTGCCGACTATTGATATTTACAATTTTTGGCATTACCCCTCATTCACCTTTGAAAACTTGGAGAACATTTTTTTCTTTCTTTAATCTTCATATACATGCTTAATGAATTCTGATGATTAATGGAAATTACATAACATTAATTTATTCACAAGTATTTATTGGACCCTTGATATGTTCAAGGCCCTGTAGCTGGTGCTGTAGGAGTTACTAAGATGAATATATAAATAACTACTTTATGTATACAAAAACTACCCTACAAAGCAGAAAGCTATAAAATGCCTTAATGGAGTTGAAACTGTATTTGCTATAGGAGGGCTCAGAGAAGAGGGAACATCTACAGTTTTTTTTTCTTTCCAATTCTCTTCCTACAAGTAATTCATCCGACCTTGGAGGTTTGATTTGATTTTATTTTTTTTAAAAAGTTAACTGTTCTTTTACAACCTCCTCTTCAGGATTACTTGTCAGGGTTTGCTGTGCCCTTCGCAGCTTGAAAGACTTTTTCTTCATCCAAAGATTTGGAGAAATTAGGAGCCATTGCCTTCTCTCTGCCGTCGGGTTCAAGAAAGCACCATACATTGTCTGGAGAGACTTTACTCAGGTCTATACTTTCTTGTTCTGAATATTCAAAAATTAGCGGGGTGTGGTGGCGCACACCTGTAGTCCTACTCGGGGGGCTGAGGAGGGAGAATCATTTGAACCTGGGAGGCTGAGGTTGCAGTGACCCAAGATCCTGCAACTGCACTGTAGCCCGGGCAGTAGAGAGAGACTCCATGTCAGAAAAAAAAAAAAAAAAAAAAAAAAGGTATCTGATTGTGTTTAGCATATCTGCACAAACCCCTTGTCTTTGGCCTTTAGCCTCTTTATGAGTACCCTGATGGAGGAAGACCCAGGAAGTGGTAGCCTTTCTAGTTTGTGACGCACTGTGTGTTTTGCGTGTTAGTTTAATCCTCAGAATGGCCCTGAAGGCTGGGACATCTTATCTGTGTTTAGAGTTATGGAAACTCTGATCCTCTAAGAGAATAATTTTTCCAAGGTCTCAGATCTCTGAAGTAGTAGACCTTGGATTGGAATATTGCTATTTCTGACCTTAAAGCCCATGCATTTCCCTCAACATATTAACCATGATAAGGTGTATTTTAAAGTTCATTTTCCTGGGTTTTGTAAAAGTCTTTTAGATATCTCAGCTCATCACAAAGTTTCCTGTTCAGGTTCATGGGTTTCACGTACTCAGCCAGAGTTTATTTGCCAAAGTCTAGGACCGCTACCTGTCCTCTGCAGCAGCCCCAAGCCTATTCATTATTGTCATTTACAATTTTATAGTCATAATTATCTCTTTGTATAATGGCATTCTGAGATTTTCCAAAATTGCCACTGTCCTTGTTTTACAGTGTGCAGAATTCACTTTTGCTCTAATTTGACTCCTAGATGACACGATTTCCCAGTTTTTTTAATGGGTCGGGGATGGGGGTATGCGGAACAGAACACAGTGGTCTAGCTAACCGGTTTCCGCGAGGCTATCTTTTAAATTTTTTTGTGTCTGCATGGCAATCCAGGCGTTAAAAAAGCATCCAGCTTACGACCGAACCTGGGAGGTAGGTAAAAGTTCCCTGCGCTGGCCCCGCCCCGTGGGCCCCGGCGGCGTGGGCGAACGGGGCGGGGCCGCACTCTGCTCGCCAGTGTCTTTATAGGTCACCCGGAAGGCACGCGGGGACTCGGCGACTTCTTCGCAGCGGGGCCTCTCTGACACTCAAGCCCAGCGCCCCTCGCCCCTCGCCGCGGCCCTCAGGGGTCAGCGCCGGAGCTGCAGTCCCCGCCTCTCGGAGACTCTCTCGGCCTCGCGTCGCTTCCGGAAGTTCCCTACCGCGGGCGATGGCCGCCGCTGGGGGCGCCCGGCTCCTGCGCGCCGCTTCCGCGGTCCTCTGCGGCCCTGCCGGCCGGTGGCTGCACCACGCTGGGTCCCGCGCTGCTGCCGGCGGCCTGCTGAGGAGCCGGGCGCCCGGGGGCAGCGCGGGGGCGAGCCGTCCACTGAGCGTGTCGGTCCGGGCGCGGAGCAGGTAGGGCGCCGTGCAGGTGCGATCGCGGGCAAGGGCTGGGGTCCCCGGTGGGTAGTGCCTGGCTCGCTGGGCCGGGTCTCCGGTTCCCCCGCCTCTCCTGGGAGCCTGCGCGCCGGGCCAACACCCCGGAGGCCTGCGTCTCTCCCTCTCCTCTGGGGTGCCCTTGCGGCTCAGTCTCGTTGCTCCGTGGCGTCGCTGCCTCCTTTCCGTCTCACCGCGAAGTTCCTTTCTGCACCACCCACTCCCGGCGAGAATCGGGGACCCTCCCTGGACGCCCAGCTCCCTTTCCCAGCGCCTCCAGTGCCCTCAGGAAAGCCGGCAGTTTGCTGCCGCTCGTTCTCCGTTTGATTTGTTTGGGATCTGACCTTTGCTTTGCCTGCAACTGACAGTGACCTTCGTGACAGGCTCCCTGCTGCTGGCCTGGCCTGACACTCCTGCCAGCAGTTTCTTTCAGGAGCTTGCCCTGCTGTGGGAGGACACCCTGGTCCCAGATCTTTGTCAGGGAGTGTTTAGGTAGAATACACCGAGTCCATACCTCTGCTGCCCTGTAGGTCTTTTGTTAGTTGCTCAAGTGTTGAAAGCCCCTGCGTTGAAGTAGTCTGCCAGGACTTGAAACTTGGCTTTGGTAGGGATTGTCTGACGTGTCTAACGTCGTCAGTCCTTAGGAACCCACTTTCCCCATTTGCACGTTGAAGATAGTAACAGTTTAAACCTCCTACGGTTAATTGAAGGATAGATGAGTTAATACAGCGATACAGCTAGTCTTGTGCCTGGCACATAGTGAGGGCTCTGTAGATGTCACTTGGTAGCAGCAGCAGCAGCCACCGCCGCCTCTTAGGCTCACAGTGTTGAGGGTTTTGTATTAAATACTGCAAGATGTGAGCAATTTCTCCCTAATGCGTTGAAGTTTTAGGTTCTTGGGCATATTTGTTTTTCAGAGACACTCCTTAGATATACTACAGATGAAATTTACCCTTAATTTCAGAGGCTAGCAACATGGTGGAGATTTATATAATGCATATCTCTCAACAGCTCTTTGACCCCATGATGTACGGTAGCAGGAATCAAGAGCTAGAGGGAGAGTGTGTTGGATTTGTATGCTGCTTTTTCTAGTTTCTTCTTGAGAAGGCCCCTGAGAGCAGGGCCTAGGACTTTCAGTCATCATTTCCCCACTAATCCCGTTATCTAATGGATGCCCCATACATTTTTGTTGCATGAACTTTGGGGGAAATCAGGGAGAATTTAAGCCAGATATATTTGTTCCTGTTTCCTCTGCACTTCCCTGCCTTTGACCTGTATGGGTATCTTGCTTTCTATTATACAATAGATGAGTTTTGGACAATTGTATACATTGGGACAGATGTTGAACATACTTGTGTAACTGGTATAAGGGAACATGAATGTTATTGTAGTAATTGGGAGTTGTCTCAGATTTGCTTGGATTTGGATATGTCAGGTTGTCTTAAAGGGGAACACATCTATTTCCTCATAATCCTGCTGCCCTCTTTATTGGTACAATTTCTAATCGTGGTCTTATAATTCCTCTTACAGACTTTGGAGCTACAACTAGATTTTCCAGTTCTTATTGTGTTAATGAGACTTGTGCTATCCAATATGGTAGCTACTAATCACATATGGCTATTGATGTTTAAGATAATTAAAGGTAAATAAAATTAAAGGTTCAATCTCCCAGTTACACTAGCTACATTTCAAGTACTCAGCAGCCACGTGTGGGTAGTGGCTACTGTATTGGACATTGCAGGTATGTGGAGAACACCTTTGTTATGGCACAGAGTTCTTATGGACAGACAGAGCAGTTCTAGAAACTAGTTCTTTGAAGTTTAACAACTCGATAAGCTATCAGTAATTGAGAGTCAGAAAAACCCCTTTTACTCTAAAATACCGTGACACAATGCTTTATATTTTGCAGTGATTTAGGTTACAAAGAGCTTTCACGTGTATTATTTCACATGACTCTTAAGACAATTCTGTGAGGTAGGGAGGATAGATAAATGGGAATAAAAATTTCATATTAATTAGTTGGCAAAACTAGGACTAGAACTCAAGAAGTTTTTGTTGATTTTTGAAAAAAATTTTAATTCTAATTTGTTTTTAAAATTTCAGTAGTTTTTGGGGCACAGGTGGTGTTTGGTTAATGGGTAAGTTCTTTAGTGGTGATTTTGGAGGTTTTGGTGCACCCTTTACCCGGATGCAGTGGTGCCATCGTGGCTTACTGCAACCTCTGCCTCCTAGGTTCAAGTGATTCTCGTGTCTCAGCCACCTGAATTGCTGGGATTACAGGTGCATGCCACCACACTCGCACACTGTTTTGGTAGAGATACGGTTTCACCATGTTGGCCAGCCTGGTCTCGAACTCCTGGCCTCAAGTGATCTGCCTGCCTCAGCCTTCCTAAGTATTGAGATTATAGGCATGAACCACCGTGCCTGGCCTAGTGTCTACAGCTTCTGACTCTTAGGTTCCATACTCTTTCAACTGAAGAATTACCTTTTTCTCTCATTTCCAGTTCTTCTCCTGTTCTTTGGTAAACCTGTTAATACTCTTACTTGGCAGTTTTGTAAGGCTATATGCCTTTAATACAGACCAACAGGTTGGGCTTCTTAGCAAAAGGGCCTAGTCTTTAAGTAAAAGTTATTAATCAGTGTTTGTTGAATTCTACTCTGTGTTACGTATTTTGCATTCATTGTCAGAACTATAAGATTAATGTCCTGATTTTATAGAAGACGAGGCTGATATAAAAGATATTTCAAATTCCTTTGCTGTAAGCTTAGCTCTAGAGTGCTTCAGAAGAACAGCAACGCTAAAACCTCTGACTTTCAGTAGTGTTTATAAATGATGGAATTCTTTCTAATGTACTTCCTGTAGCTTTAGCTACCAGGCTTTCATTGATGTCAAATCTCTGGACTTCTCTGCTGGGCTCAGACCCATACCCATATTTCCATCTGGCTTTTGGACATTCTTATCTAGCCTTTTAATTCAGCAGGTCTAAGCTTGAACTTATTTCCATTTTCCCCAAAGCTCCTTTGTTTCCTGTCTTATTTATTTATTTATTTATTTAGAGACGGGGTCTCGCTATGTTGCCCATGCTGGAGTGCAGTGGCTATTCACAGGTGCAATCCCACTACTGATCAGCACGGGAGTTTTGACTTGCTCCGTTTCCGACCTGGGCCAGTTCACCCCTCCTTGCTTCCTGTCTTAAACCTAGGTTAAATGGTACCACCTAATTGCATGAGCTGGAAATCCCAGTGTTTTTCTTTCTCCCTTTTCAGGTTATCTTAAGTAGATGGTCACTAAAACCTTTTGGTCTACTTCCTGGATGTTTATTAAGTCACTGTGTTCTCTGTCCTTGCTTAGTTTGTGGTCTTTTGTTAACCTCCAGAGTGGTCTTTCTGCCTCCTGGGTATTTTCATTCTCAACCATTCTACTTTGAAAAAAATGGCAGTTGTCTTGTTGAAAGTCATGAAAAATGTGCGCGAATACTAGTTTTAAAGCATTTTTGGCTGTGAAAAAAAGTTGGAGAGCACAGGCCCTTTTGACGAACATTCCTGTACATACACACACCCTTTTGATGAGTTTTAATTAATAGAATCCTGGTTCTTTCCAGTGTTATAATATTAGGGAGGGCTTCCGTTGCTTCATTTGTGAAATGGGCTCATTGGACTTGATAATTTTCAAGATAGTTATGGCTCTGAAATAATTTAATTCTGAGTTTTACTTGAAGATATAGTTGATGGGCTCTTGCAATCTATTGGTAGTAGTAAGAATAACAACTCATTATTTTAAGTTGAAGAGAATATTTCAAATGTGAGGTAAAAATTAAAATGACCAATGGTGGAGGAATAAGGATCTAGTTGCTAGTATAATGTCTTTTCTCAAGTTTTGGACGGATGTTTGTGAGAAGTGAAAGAAATTTAAGTCCGCTAGCTGATAGCTAACAAACTATCTTATAAAACATGTAGGGAGGTATTTATCTTACAGATTCAAACAAATAAAAAACTTTTTCTAGTCCCTTTGGTTTGTAAGTATATAATGTGGACTAAAATGAGATGTCAAATACACAGAAAATTATTAACAACTTCTCTCAGCAATAGTATTCTGTGTAGCACTTCCACAGTAGTCACCCTATTGAGAGCAGAATGATTTGCTTTTTCTTCTTTTTTTTTTTTTTTTTGAGACAGAGTTTCACTGTACCCCCCAGGCTGGAGTGCAGCGGTGCGATCTTGGCTCACTGCAACCTCTGCCTTCTGGGTTCAAGCAATTTTCCTGCCTCAGCCTCCTGAGTAGCTGGAATTATAGGCGTGTGCCATGATGCCCAGCTAATTTTTGTATTTTTAGTAGAGACGGGTTTCACCCTGTTGGCCAGGCTAGAGTGCAGTGGTGCAATCATATCCGACTGCAGCCTCCCCTTCCTCCT
The DNA here is from genome assembly GCA_004027715.1 of Plecturocebus donacophilus. Classification (NCBI taxonomy): domain Eukaryota; kingdom Metazoa; phylum Chordata; class Mammalia; order Primates; family Pitheciidae; genus Plecturocebus; species Plecturocebus donacophilus. The sequence goes on along the minus strand of PVKP010002878.1, from coordinate 54,494 downwards.
GGGTTGAAGGGATCCTCCCATCTCAGCCTCCCAATTAGCTGGGCCTGCAGGTCATATTACTACACCTGGCTAATTATTTTATTTTTTGTAAAGGTGGGATCTTGCTGTGTTGCCCAGGCTGGTCTCAAACCCCTGGCCTCGAACAATCTTCCCACGTCAGCTTCTCAAAGTACTGGGAATACAGGTGCAAGCCACTGCACTGGCTTTTATGAGAGTAAAATAGACTTCATGAGTGATAATAATTGCCAAATGTAACTGTGACTTTTAGGGAGACATATAGTGAGGCCACCAGGTGGCCTTGACCAGGTAGTCATTGCCATTTCCCGTAAGGTAGTAGAGCTTATTACCTGGTAGGTGGGTAGATATATATGCCTTTGATGTGTCATGCCTTCTTCCCAAATAAACTTTGGAAAGAAAATACTTTCGGCTATCCATGGTGGCTCAGGCCTGTAATCTCAGAGTTTTAGGAGGCCAAGTTGAGAGGATTGCTTGAGGCTAGGAATTTGAGACCAGTTGAGCAACATGGTGACCCTCTGTCACTACGAAAAATAAAAATAAAAAAATTATCCGGGTGTGGTGCTGGGCACCTGTAGTCCCATCTACTCTGGAGGCCTTATAGGCTTTTAAACTAATTATTTTAAATTGTGTTTTGAAATTACTAAAAATACTAAAGAACTGCTTTCTTTTCCAGCTCAGAAGATAAAATAACAGTCCACTTTGTAAACCGTGATGGTGAAACATTAACAACCAAAGGAAAAGTTGGTGATTCTCTGCTAGATGTTGTGGTTGAAAATAATCTAGATATTGATGGCTTTGGTGAGTATGAAACATTTCTTAAAATGCATAAGTGAAACTGTTAGGTTTCAGATTTTTTTTTTTTTTTTCCGAAGAAGTTTAACCTATAGCATGCTAGGTAAAATTTTAACATTTAGGATGTGTTAGTGTTATATTCTTATTTATAAAGAATAATAGAGTGACACTGTTCTGTTCTTTGTACACTTAAATAACTCATGGCCATAAATCTGCTGAAAGGTTAGGCCTCTTTACCTTGCTGTTTATGTGTGTGATGCAAAGCTGATGGTAGGGAGTAGAGTTAAAAGATATAAGGTTAGGCTGAGTGTGGTGGCTCACACCTGTAATCCTAGCACTTTGGGAGGCTGAGGTAGGTGGATCACCTGAGGTCAGGAGTTCAAAACCAGCCTGACCATCACGGTGAAACCCCATCTTTAAAAAAAATTAAAATAATAAAATAAAATAAAATAATTAAAAAAAAGATATCAAGTTAGAGAGAAAAAAATGTCATAGCACAGAGGGGTAGTTAAGTATCTTGAATGTCAGCTCGCCTTCCTAGGAAAGGTAACTTATCCTAGAAAGTGCTTTGTTTAGAAAGTTTTCACTTTTGGACTTCTGACCATATGCCTTAACTACAAGTGCAAATCCTGTGTTCCTGCAACTGCCCTTCTACACTTCCTCAGGCGTAACCTGTATATCCCCTGTCAGTTTTGTTCAAGCACTGTGTGCCTGGAATAGGAGTTCTCAAAGAGGGTTTCCTTGATCATTAACATGAGGGTCACCTGGTAAATACAGATTTTCAGACACTTCTCCCCCGCCTGCTGCCCCCACCGCAGACTTACTGAGTCACAAAGTCTGAGATAGGCCCAGCATTGTGTGTTTTAACAGCTGTCTATGTGATTTTGATGTATGTTCGAGTTTGAGAACCACTAGTCTGGAATAAGGTTCAAGAAGCGTATCTGACTAGGCTTCTTTCAAGGCATAGTTCACATTACCCTTGTAAAAAGCATTTCTAGGTCAGAATTAATTTCTCTTTCTTTGGTTTTCCCATGATATATTAAATCTACCTCTCTTTGCTAATGCTTATAACAGTTTTCCTTTTTAGAGAGACTGGACCTCTCTCTTACTAGATTACTTGTTTTTGAAAGACTGTTAATCACTCAGGTAACCTCATGGAGTAGACTTTGTTCAGAGTTGGCACTCAATAATATTTGCTGAATATCTTTTTTTTTTTTTTGAGACAGGGTCTCTCTCTGTCACCCAGGCTGGAGTGCAGTGATGCAATCACAGGTCACTGTAGCCTTGACCTTCTGGGCTCCAGTGATCCCCTGGACTCTGTCTCCTTGAGTAGCTGGGATTACAGGTGTGAGCCACCATGCCCAGCCTTGAATATCTAAATCTACTTTTTTTTTGGCTAGTTTTAAAATAATTATAACAACTAGAATTTGAGCGTATACTAGATTCCAGCATATTTTAAATGAAGTAGATTTTCTTTTTACTCTCCCTTTGATAGTTGAAGAAACTGAGTCTCATGGAAATTAATTTTCCCTGATTATGCATGCAGCAAGTTAGAGGGCTAATACTCAAACCTGTCTTGAAGTCAAGATGTGTATCTCATTGTAGTTTTGATTTGCATTTCTCTGGTGATTAGTGATGTTGAACATTTTTTCATATGTTTGTTGGCCACTTTTATGTCTATGTCTTTTTTGTTTTTGAGATGGAGTCTCGCTCCGTCACCCAGGCTGGAGTACAGTGGTGCAATCTTGGCTCACCACAACCTCTGCCTCCCGGGTTCAAGTGATTCTCCTGTCTCAGCCTTCCGAGTAGCTGGGACTGCAGGCGTGTGCCACCATGCATGGATAATTTTTTGAATTTTTAGTAGAGATAGGGTTTCACCATGTTAGCCAGGATGGTCTCGATCTCTTGACCCCGTGATCTGCCCGCCTTGGCCTCCCAAAGTGCTGGGGTATCAGGCATGAGCCACCGTGCCCAGCTGTCTGTGTCTTCTTTTGAGTGGTGTCTGTTCATGTCTTTTTTTTTTTTTCCCGACTTTTATTTAGATTCAGAGAGTACATGTGCAGGTTTTTTAAATGGTTGTATCATGTGATGCTAAAGTCTGGGGTATGAATAATCCTGTCACCCAGGTAGTATGCGTAATAACCAATAGGTAGTTTTTCATCCTTGTCCCTCCCTTCCCCCTCTGGTAGTCCCCAGTATCTACTGTTCCCAACTTTATGTCCATAAGACCCAGTATTTAGCTCACACTTAAAAGTGAGAACACTTTGCTTTTCTGCTTCTATGTTAATTTGCTTAGGATAATGGCCTTGAGCTGTATCCATGTTGCTGGAAAGGACATAGTTTTGTTCTTTTTTATGGCTGTGTATTCCGTGGCATATATGTACTACATTTTCTTTATCCAGTCCTCTATTGATGGGCACCCAGATTGACTCCATATCTTTGCTATTATGAATAGTGTTGAAGTAAACATACAAGAGCATGTGTCTTTTGGTAGAATGATTTGTTTTCTCCTGGGTACGTACCCAGTAATGGGATTGCTTGGTTGAATGGTAGTTCCATTTTTAGTTCTTTGAGAAATCTCCAAACTGCTTTCCACAGTGGCTTAACTAATTTACATTCCCACCAGCACTGTATAAGAGTTTCCATTTCTCCGCAGCCTTGCCAACATCTGTAATTTTTTGACTTTTTAATGATATTCTTTATGACTGGTGCAAGATGGTATCTCATTGTGGTTTTGATTTGCTAAGTGGAATATTTTGTCATGTTTCATGTTTGTTGGCCACTTGCATGTCTTCTTTTTAAAATATTTATTTGTTTATTTTGAGACAAATTCTTGCTGTCACCCAGGCTGGAGTAAAGTGGTGCAATTTCCGCTCATTGCAACCTCCGCCTCCCGAGTTCAAGCAATTCTTGTGCCTCAGTCCCTTGAGTAGCTGTAATTACAGGGGTGCACCACCATACCCAGCTAATTTTTATATTTTTAGTAGAGACAGGGTTTTGCCGTGTTGGCTAGGCTGGTCTTGAACTCCTGACTTCAAGTGATCTGCCCACCTTGGTCTCCCAAAGTGCTGGGATTACAGGAGTGAGCACCATGTCTGACCTCTGCCTACTTTTTAATGAGGTTGTTTTTTAGTTGTTGATCTGTTTAAGTTCCCTATAGATTCTGGATGTTAGACCTTTGTTGGATGCATAGTTTGTGACTATTTTCTCGCATTATGTAGGGTGTTTACTTTGATTTTTTTTTTTTTTGAGACAGAGTCTTGCTCCATTGCCCAGGCTGGAGTGCAATGGTGTGATCTCGGCTCACTGCAACCTCTGCCTCCCAGGTTCAAGCAATTCTCCTGCTTCAGCCTCCTGAGTAGCTGAGATTAGAAGTGCCCACCACCAAGCCCAGCTAATTTTTGTATTTGTAGTAGAGACAGGGTTTTACCATGTTGGCCAGGCTGGTCTGGAACTCCTGACCCCAAGTGATCTGCCCACCTTGTCCTCCCAAGTGCTAGGATTACAAGTGTAAGCCAGTATGCCTGACCTCTGCCCACTTTTTTTTTTTTCCCGAGACGGAGTCTCACTCTGTTGACCAGGCTGGAGTGCAGTGGCATGATCTTGGCTCATTGCAACCTTTGCCCTCTGGGTTAAAGCAATTCTCCTGCCTCAGCTTCCTCAGTAGCTAGGATTACAGGTATATACCACCATGCCTGGCTATTTGTTTTGTATTTTTAGTAGAGATGGAGTTTCACCATGTTGGCCAGGCTGGTCTCGAAATCCTGACCTCTTGATCCACCTGACTTGGCCTCCCCATGTGCTAGGATTACAGGTGTGAGCCACCGTGCCCAGCCCTCTGCCCACTTTTTAATGAGGTTATTTGTTGTTTTCTTATTGATTTAAGTTCCCTATAGATTCTAGATGTTAGACCTTTGTTGGATACATAGTTTATGAATATTTTCTCCCATTTTGTGGGGTGTTTACTTTGTCGATAGTTTCTTTTAATGTGTTGAAACTCTTTAATTAGGTCCCACTTGTCAATTTTTGTTTTTGTTGCTATTGCTTTTGAGGACTTAGTTATAAAAATTCTTGCCAAGGCCAGTTTCCAGGAAAGCATTTCTGAGGTTTTCTTCTAGGACTTTTGCAGTTTTAGGTCTTATATTTAAGTTTTTAATCTATTTTTAAATTTTGTATACAGTGATAGGTAGGGGTCTAGTTTCATTCTTCTGCATGTAACAGCCAGCTATCCAGCACCATTTATTGAATAGGGAGTTCTTTCTTCATTGTTTATTTTTGTTGACTTAGTCAAATATCAGATTTGCTAGATGTATGGCTTTATTTTTCAGTTCTCTATTCTGTTCTTTTGGTCTGTGTGTCTAGCTTTTCTAGTTTGTGTGCATAGCAGTGTTTATAATAGTCTCTAGGATCTTTGTATCTTTATGGGATTTGTTGTAATGCCATCTTTGTAATTTCTGATTGTGTCTTTTTGGATCATCTGTTTTTTTTCTTTTGTTAGTTTAGCTAGTGGGCTATCCATTTTGTTTATCCTTTCAAAAAACCAACTTTAGGTTTTGTTGATCCTTTGTGTAGATTTTTGGGTCTCAGTGTTATTCAGTTCTGCTCTCAGTTTAGTTATTTCTTTTATTCTGCTAGCTTTGAGGTTCTTGTTTTTCAAGTTCTTCTAGATGCAATGTTAGATTGTTAATATGAGATCTTTCTAATTTCTCAATGTAGGTATTCAGTGTTCTAAACTTTCATCTTAACATTACTTTTGCTGCGTCCCAGAATTTTTGATATCTTGTGTCTCTGCTTTCATTTATTTCAAAGAATTTTTTTATTCCCGTCATATGGTGGAGACACTTTAGCTGGTAGAAATATTTCCTGATCTTTGACAGAAGTGGATAAACCATGCTGTGGTTTGTGTACATTGGAACGTGTGGCTTTTGTGGTGTCGAAAAAATTTAAATCTTAATATCTCATAACAATGTTAACTAAAGTTTCATTTAGTGATGGTGTGGTACTGAAATATGTCCCAAATTAATAACATTGGAATGGCTGCTAAACATAATCCAACACTGAAAAAGGCTGAACAATCAGCCTGACATTTGGTGCCGTTTATTTAGGAGTAGGTACTGTATAAGACAAAAGTACTTAGAAAATAGGATTTTAAAAAGGCATTAGAGTAGGATTTTTTTTTTTTTCCTGAGACAGTATCTTGCTCTGTTACCCAGCTGGAGTATAGTGGTGCAATCTTGTCTCACTGCAAGCTCCGCCTCCCAGGTTCAAGCACTCTCCTGCCTCAGCCTCCCGAGTAGCTGGGATTACAGGCATGTGCCACCATGCCTGGCTACTTTTTGTATATTTAGTAGAGTTGGTGTTTCACCATGTTGGCCAGGCTGTTCTCAAACTCCTGACCTCAGGTGATCCCCCTACCACGGCCTCCCAAAGTGCTGGGATTACAGGCATGAGCCAGAGCATCTGGCCTAAAGTAGGAATGTCTTTAAGCTCACACACAAAAAAATCAGTTGGTTTAGGATAATGGAAAACAATACTGGTGATATGGTCTGGCTGTGTCCACACCCAAATCTCATCTTGAATTCCCACATCTTGTAGGAGGGACCTGGTGGGTGGTAATTGAATCCTGGGGTCAGATCTTATGCTGTTCTAATGATAGTGAATAAGTCTCATGAGATATGACAGTTTTATAAGGGGGAGTTTCCCTGCACAAGCTGTTTGCCTGCTGCCATCTGTGTAAGATATGACTTGGTCTTCTTTGCCTTCCACCAGGATTATGAGGCTTCCTCAGCCAGGTGGAACTGTAAGTCCGTTAAACCCTTTTTCCTGTATAAATTACCCAGTTTTTTCCTGTATGTCTTTGTCAGCAGTGTGAAAATGGACTAATACAGCAAATTGGTACCAGGAGAGGGGTGCTACTGAAAAGATACCTGAAAATGTGCAAGTGACTTTGGAACTGGGTAACAGGCAGAGGTTGGAACAGTTTGGAGGGCTCAGGAGAAGACAGGAAAATATGGGAAAGTTTGGAACTCCCTAGAGATTTGTAGAATGGCTTTGGCCAAAATGCTGATAATGATATGGACAATGAAATTCACGCTGAGGTGGTCTCAGATGGAGACGAGGAACTTGTTGGGAATTGGAGTAAAGGTGACTTTTGCTATGTTTTAGCAAAGAGACTGGTGGCATTTTGCCCCTGCCCTAGAGATTTGTGGAACTTTGAATTTGAGAGAGATGACTTAGGGTATCTAGCAGAAGTTTCTAAGCAGCAAAACATTAAACAGGTGACTTGGATGCTGTTAAAGGCATTCAGTTTTAAAAGGGAAACTGAACATAAAAAAAGTTAGGAAAATTTGCAGCCTGACAGTGCAATAGAGAAGAAAATCCCATTTTCTGAGGAGAAATTCAAGCAGAAATTTGCATAAGGAACAAGGAACTGAATGTTGATCCCTGAGACACTGGGGAAAATGTCTCCAGGGCATGTCAGAGATCTTCATGGCAGCTCCTCCCATCACAGGCCCAAAGGCTTAGGAGGGAAAAGTGGTTTGATGGGCCAGGCCCAGAGCCTCCTTGCTGTGTGCAGCCTAGGGACTTGGTGCCCAGCATCCCAGCTGCTCTAGCCTTGGCTGAAAGGGGCCAACATAGAGCCAAGGCCATGGCTTCAGAGGGTAGAAGCCTCGAGCCTTGGCAGCTTCCATGTGGTGGTGAGCCTGCCAGTGTACAGAAGTCAAGAACTGAGTTTTGGAAACCTCTGCCTAGATTTCAGAGGATGTATGGAAATGTCTAGATTTCCAGGCAGAAGTTTGCTGCAGGGTCAGGGCTCTCATGGAGAACTTCTCCTAGGGCAGTACAGAAGGGAAATGTGGGGTTACAGCCCTCACACAGAGTCCCTGTTGGGGCACTGCCTAGTGGAGCTGTGAGAAGAGGGTCATTGTCCTCCAGACCTCAGAATGGTAGATCCACTGACAACTTGTACTGTATAACTAAAAAAGCCATAGACACTCAGTGCCAGACTATGAAAGCAGCCGAGAGGGAGGCTGTATCTTGCGAAGCCACATGGGGGCAGAGCTGCCCAAGACCATGGGAACCTACCTCTTGCATCAGTGTAAACTGGTTATGAGACATGGAGTCAAAGGAGATGATTTTAGAACAATAAGATTTGACTGCCCCACTGGATTTTGGACTTGCATGGGGTCTGTAGTGCCTTAGTTTTGGCCAAATTCTTCCATTTGGAATGAATGTATTTACCCAATGCCTGTACCCCCATTGTATCTAGGAAGTAAATAAATTGTTTTGTAGGCCCCTAGTAGAAGGGACTTGGCTTGTCTTGGATAAGACTCTGGACTGTGGACTTTTAAATTAATGCTAAAATGAGTTAAGACTATTGGAAAGGCATGATTGGTTTTGAAATGTGAGGACATGAGATTGAGGAGGGACCAGGGGCAGAATAATATGGTCTGGCCATGTCCCCACCCAGATCTCATCTTGAATTCCCACGTGTTGTGGGAGGGACCTGGTGGGAGGTAATTAAATCTTGGGGGCAGGTCTTTCCCATGCTGTTCTTGTGATAGTGATTTAGTCTCATGATATCTGACAGTTTTATAAGGTGGAGGTTCCCTGCAAAAGCTCTCTTTTTGCCTGCTGCCATCCATGTAAGTCGTGACTTGTAAGGAGCCATTGTATGTAGGTAGGCCTGGAAAAAAAAAAAAAAAGAAGTAAGACATGACTTGTTCCTCCTTGCCTTCCACCAGGATTGTTAGGCTTCCCTAGCTATTGTGGAACTGTAAGTTGATTAAACCCTTTTTCCTGTATAAATTACCCAGTTTCTGGTATGTCTTTATCAGCAGCATGAAAATAGACTGATACAATTGGTCCCATAGCTGCAGGCACAGAACTGTGGCAGTGTACATCAACCTTCAATGGCTGATGTTTATAGGTGGTGAAAATTCTTTACTCCTCCCTGCCTTACCCCCTACCTTTTTTTTTCTGTAAGAAAATTATCTCAACTTAGCTTTTAAATTATGTGAAGATTTCAGCACTAGCATCTCTGGTATAATAAAAGACAATTAGATTTAGATTATCTTCCCTCCCCACCACAGCATTTAACATACTGTCTGTTGTTTTTTGACTTTTTAATAATATCCTTTTTTTTTTTTTGAGATGGAGTTTTGCTCTTGTTGCCTAGGCTGGAATGCAATGGCATGATCTTGGCTCACTGCAACCTTCGCCTCCCTAGTTTAAGTGATTCTCCTGCCTCAACCTCCTGAGTAGCTGGAATTACAGGTGCTTACCACCATGCCTAGCTAATTTAAAAATATGTTTTTAGTAGAGACAGGGTTTCACCATGTTGTCCAGGCTGGTTTTGAACTCCTGACCTCAAGTGATCTACCTGCCTTGGACTCCCAAAGTGCTAGGGTGGCATGACCCACTGCACCCGCCCAACAGCTAATATCCTTTCTGACTGGTGTGAGATGGTATCTCATTGCATTTCCCTCATGATTAGTGATGTGGAACATTTTTTCATGTTTGTTGGCTGCTTGTATGGCTTTTTTTGAGAAGTGTCTGTTCATGTCCTTTGCCTGTTTTTTAAAGAGGTTGTTTTTTGCTTGTTGATTTAAGTTCCCTATAGATTCTGGATATTAGACCTTTGTGGGATGCATAGTTGGTGAATATTTTCTCCCACTCAGTAGGTTGTCTGTTTACTTTGTTGACAGTTTATTTTGCTGTCTAGAAGCTCTTTGCTTAATTAGTTCCCACTTACCAATTTTTACTTTTGTTGGAATTGCTTTTGGGGACTTAGTCAAAAATCCTTTGCCAAGCCAATGTCTAGAAGAGTATTTTCTTGGTTGTCTTCTATGTTTTTTATAGTTTGAAGTCTTACATCTAAATCTTTGATACATTTTGAGTTAATTTTTGTATATGGTGAAAGGCAGGGAGTCCAACTACAGTCTTCTGCATATGGCTAGCTAGCCATCCCAGCAGCATTTATTGAATAGGGAGTCCTTTTCCCATTGCTTGTTTTTGTGCGCCTTTATTTCTGAGTTTTTTATTCTGTTCTGTTGGTCTGTGTGTCTTTGTATCAGTATCATGCTGTTTTGGTTACCGTAGTTTTATAGGATAGTTTAAAGTCTGGTAGTATGAAGGCTTTGGCTTTGTTCTTTTTCCTTAAGACTGCTTTGTCTATTTGGTTTCTTTTTTGGTTCTTAGTAGGATCTGGGACTCAACTCCAGAAGTGGGGCTTAGAACCAGACCAAATTGAAGACTAACTAAAACAGGGACAGAGCAGAAGCAGCTTTCCATAAGACATGACCACCACTGACTGGGCCATGTCAGTTTGCCATTGTCATGGTTACACCTGGAAGTTACTGCCCCTTTCCATGGCAATGGCCCAACAACCTGGGAGTTACTATCATTTTTCTGCAAATTTCTGCCCTTTAATTTGTATATAATTAAAAATGGACAGAAATATAACTGTAGGGAGTTCGAGACCATCCTGGCCAACATAGTGAAAGCCTGTCTCTACTAAAACTATAAAAATTAGTTGGGTATCATGGCACACACCCCAGCTACTCCCAGTTGCAGTGAGCTGAGATTGTGCCACTGCACACCACCCTGGGTGACTGAGACTGTCTCAAAAAAAAAAAAAAAAACCCCAAAACTCAAAAAAAGAAAACTGCAGAATAGCGTCTGAGCTGCCACTCTGGGTACACTGCCTATGGGGCAGCCTTGCTCCACAAGGAGTCCTACCTCTGCTGCTGCTGTATGCTGCCACTTCAGCGAAAGTTTCTATTTTACACCACTCACTCGCCCTGAATCCTTTCCTGGGCAAAGCCAAGAACCTTCTCGGGCTAAGCCCCAGTTTTGGGGCTGACCTACCCTGCATCAATTCCATATGAATTTTAGAATAGTTTTTTTTTTTTTTTTAATAATTCTTTGAAAAATGATGTTGGTAGTTTGATAGGAATAGTGTGAATCTGTAAATTGCTTTAGGCAGTATTATTTGCCTATTTTTCTGATAAGATATTATTTATTTTCATAGGTTAGCAAAAGCTCTTTAAATGTCCCATTTGATAAAAATTGTGAAGTTGGAAATTTTAAACATTTACTTAAATGGCTTCCAACTGCTATTTTACATGAAGTTACATATTCTCAAAATAGTGTAGAGTGCTTTTTGTATAAATAATTTTCATGGATTGCTTTACATTAATTTCTTCTAAATTAGAATAAGTATTATGATCTCAATACTTGAAAGTATTCTTTTAAGTTTTTATAAAATATTTTTTTCTTCATCACTTGTGACTATATATTATAGTACAGTTTTTTTTTTTTTAAACTGCAGGTGGCAACCATTACTGGGTCATTTTGAAATCAATTTAGTCACTCCCAACTAGCATTTTAAGGAAATCAAAAAGAACAGAACATATGAAAACATACCATCTTTTGCAAGCATACTATGCGATGTTTATTTAGCTATTTTACAAAGTATGTGTGTACTGGGTCATGATGTAAAATGAAATTCATACTGTGAGTCACAGTTAAAGTTTTTTTTGGAAGTCATTGGTTGGAATGGAAGAATTTCCTGCCTGGGTTTCTTTCCCAGCTCTAGTACTTTTTCAGCTTTGTGACCTTGGGTTAGGTAGCTAACCTACTCATACCTCATCTTCTCATCTGTAAAGTGGGGATAATATTAATATCTACCTTATAAAGTTGCTGTAAAGATCTAATGAGTAAATCAAGCAAGCGCTAAATAAATATTAGCTAATATTGTTAACATAAGTATTAATACAGATTTATTGTTCATTATAGCAAATTTTAAAAATACATTTAAAAAGAATGTAACACTTCATGTCATCACACAGAGATAGCACTAAAATAATCTTTTTTCCCAATACCTCAGAAATAATAGAAAATTTAATGTAAATACAATCGTTAGTACTTTCATAAGAATTCTGGTGGTATCATAGAAATTCATATATTCAGACTTAGAAGAGAAGCTTTAAAGATCAAGCATCCTGACATGTCCACAAATCTTGGTATGTAAAGATAAGCTTGAGATAAGTAAGCTAAACTAGGTTCACCAAAGATAGAGGTAAGCCTAAGCCTCTCTCTAGAATAAAGATGAAAGAAATGAAATCAGGAAGCCTGAGGTGTTACTGTTTTAAAGAAGAGCTTATTACCACAACTTTATGGGGGCAGCTCTTTCATTATTTCTTAAGGCAGAATGCAGGAGCCCCTCTAAATACTGCACTTGTCAGAAGTTATACTCACAGATGATCACTATTGCAAATGTGGCTGACCAAAATACTTAGTTTCTTTACGGTTTCTCCCTGGGTGATCTCATCCATTCTGTGACCTTAAATCCTTTCTAGATGTTGATAAACTCTTAAATTTACATCCTTAGCTCAGGCCTCTCCTCTGAGCTCTGACTTACAGATCTAACTTCCTGTTTTATATCTCTTCTTGGAAATCTCACTTATTTAAAACAGCTTTTGATTTTTTTCCTCCTGACGAAACTTGTCTTTCTTCGAGTCTTTCCTGTCTCAGTAATGAGTACCACCCAGCTATTGGAACCTGAAACTGGAGAGCATCATTCCTTCCTCTTTCCCTGCACCCGACATCCAGTCCATCAACATCTTGCCAGTTGTGCCTCCAGTATTCCTCTCCAGTACGTCCTGTTGGCTCCATCCCTGCAGTCGGCATGTGGGGCTGGCCAGCCACTGTGCATCTGGAGCTGTGCTCACTTGCTCTGTTCTGGAGCCTAGCAGCTGGGTGATTTGTCCTAACAGAGATAAGACAGGTGAGTCTCCTGATTAAAACCCATGAGTGGGCTGGGCACGGTGTCTCACACCTGTGATCCCAGCACTTTGGGAGGCCTAGGTGGGCAGATCAGGAGGTCATGAGTTAGAGATCAGTCTGGGCAACATGGTGAAAACAAAAATACAAAAATTAGCCAGGTGTGGTGGCATGCACCTGTAATCCCAGCTACTCAGGAGGCTGAGGCAGGAGAATTGCCTTAACCTGGGAGTCAGAGGTTGCAGTGAGCCAAGATTGCCCCATTACACTCCAGCCTAGGTGACAGAGTAAGACTCTATCTCGAAGAAAAAAAACCAACAACCAAAAAACCCAAAAATCATGAGTGACTTTTTTTGCACTTAGGATAAAATTCGTATTCCCAACTGTAAAAGGCTGCATTATCTGGCCCCATCTGCCACTCTTCCTCTTTTTTTTCCCTTATTGTTCTTTGTCTCACTTCGGTGATACCGGCCCTTTCTTAAGAGCTTGAACTCACCCAAAATTCCTACCTTTGAGACTTTGTATATACTTTACCTTCTCCCTGAGACACATCCCTCTGTCTCCCATCCCCTAAATTTAGCTTTTCATCTATCAAATCTCAATTTATAGGCTTCCTTAGCAAGGCTTTGCCCAGCTACCCAGTCCAAAGTAGGGTTTCTCTTGTTACCCTGAACCCATTATCCTCCTCCTCAGCATCCTGTTCATTTGTTTCACAGTATTTGTCACAGTTTAGTAATTATATATTTCTTGTGTATCTCTCCCAATAGACTGCGATGAGGGATAAAGTCATTCCTGTTTTATTCCTCATTGTGTATGAAGTCATGAGTAAACAAATGAATAAAAAGGGACAGTCATAGATTTTGGAAACAGTTCAAACATAAATATTCTCATTGCCAACTATTAATGTAGATCTTTTGGATGATGCAGGTATGTTTTCAGAGTGTAGCATAATATTCTGTCACTAGGGGGCAGTTACACATCTCTTTTTTCTTCTGTATTAACTATTTTCCTCATATGTCTGTTTGGAGGGAAATTATACAAATAGGAAGAACCTGATTGTGTTTGTATACGCTTATATTTATTCCCCTCACACTTGAGTCCCTATTGATATAATGTATTTCTGAGTTTGCTAGATCAATCTTTACTCTAGAAAATCAGATTTTATGTTTACACATAATTTCATTTTTAATATATGATGTTCCCATGCAGCCGTCATCTAGATTTTCGTACGGGAGAGAGGTTAGGTGTTGGGGTGGGCAATCTGTGTTGTCAGCATTGTAGTAGATATACAAAATGACCTTACTATGAGATGCACATACACGGAATGGCTTTTCCTATTTGCAAACACTCAAGTTACGTGAAAGAAGGAGCAACCGTCTGCAGAGATCTGACTTTCTCTGGGAATTAATTTCACAGCTAGAGTTTCTGAGGATTTGCGCAAGTGCTTACTATCATTATTCCTATTTAAAAAAACAAAACTTGGTTCGGGAGTTCACCAACCTTGAAATTAGTAAGCATGCTTTACTATTCTTTGTATAATTTTGTATGCATATTTGAAATTGTGCGGATTAACAGTATTGAGATTCTTCCTCTGGCAAAATCAGAAGTATTGTGAGAACCAAAACTGTTGTCAGGAATCCTGTAATTTTAAGCCAGCAGGCTATGTAAGTTGTAAATTTTATGTTTGTTACTGCAGATAAAGATGTCCCCATTTAGCGGATAAACAAATCCCTGCTATCCTTTGCCAGCACCGTGTGAACAGCTCTTTATAGACGTCTGAATGTCCCTATGATTTTCTTAACTTTGGTGGTGATATTTTAAACTGTGGTTATAATTTAAAATCATTTTTAAAGACTGTATCTCGTTTCAGCCAAGCATTAAGTGGTAATGCTGAAAAATATATCCGAAAATGAGTTATTTTGGAACAGAGGTTAGAGGTAACAAACTGCTAGGAAGAAAGCCAAAAAACTGTCACGATGCATCTGACTGTTAATTTAGGGAAAGAACTCTGAATTTTTAGCCTGAATGTCAACAAAATCAAAGCAGTACTAAAGTGTGTATACTTTTAAGTTTATGAAAATTGTTGTATAACCAAGCCAGGTTGGTGGCTAACATGCTGGCACCAGGTGCTAATAGTGTGGCTATAACATGTTCCTAAATCAGGTTATTATCTGTGCTAAGGCATGAAGTATGTTATTTTAATTGACAGATCATAATTGTATGTATTTATGGGGTAGGTACAGTGTGGTGTTTTGATATGTCTATATAATGTGGAATGTTTAACTTAAGCTAATTATCATATCCTTTACCTCACTTATTTTTTTGTGATGAGACATGAAATTTACTGTTAGTAACTTTTGAAATACACAGTACATTATTATTAACTGCAGTCACCGTGCTGTGCTGTAGATTTTTTAAAATTAATTTTTAAAAAATTTTTTGAGACAGAGTCTCATTCTGTCACCTAGGCTTGAGTGCAATGGCATGATGTTGGCCCACTGCAGCCTTCACCTCCTGGGTTCAAGTGATTCTTGTGCCTCAGCCTCCCTAGTAGCTGGGATTATAGGTGAGCACCACCACACCCTGCTAATTTTTATATTTTTAGTAGAGATGGCGTTTCACCATATTGGTCAGGCTGTTCTCAAACACCTGACCTCAAACAGTCTGCCTGCCTCTGCCTCCCAGAGTGCTGGGATTACTGGCATGAGCCACCGTGTCCAGCCTGTGCTGGAAATTTTAAACACAAATTCCTCCTAATTGAAAGTTTTGTACCCTTTGAACAGCATATCCTCATTTCATTTCCTCAACCCCACTCTCATCCTCTGGTAACTACAGTTCTATTCTCTAAGGCAGCAATCCCCAACCTTTTTGGCACTAGGGACTGGTTTTGTGGAAGACGAATTTTCCATGGACAAGGTTGGTGTCAAGATGTTTTTGAGATGATTCAAGTGTATTACATTTATTGCACACTTTATTTCTATCATTATTATGCTATACCATATAATGATATACAACTCATCATAAGGTAGAATTGGTTGGAGCCCTTAGCTTGTTTTCCTGCAACTAGATGGTCCCATCTGGAGGTCATGGGAGATAGTAACAGATCATCAGGCATTAGATTCTCATAAGGAGGGTACAGCCTAGATCCTTCCCATGCGCAGTTCACAGTATGGTTCTCTCTCCTTTAAGAATCTTTTTTTTTTTTTTCCGTGCCCCCTTCCCCATGAGAATCTAATGCAGCTGCTGATCTGACAGGAGGTGGAGCTCAGGTGGTAATGTGAGCAATGGGGAGCAGCTGTAAATACCCATGAAGCTTCCATTGCTCACCATCTGCTCACCTGCTATGTGGTCTGTGGCCTGGGGGTTGGCAACTCCTGCTGTAAGGCATGATGTATTTTTGATTATTTGAAAGGTAGGCATAGTAATGTAAAGAATTTTACTTCAAACATTTGTTCTACCTAAGTATATTTTAAAACAAAAATATTTGAGGATTTTAGATTTTTAAACTTTAGGAATCCACTTTTCTATTTTGTTTCATTGAGAAAATAATTCTTGAAATATGAGACTTGCACAATTTTCCAAATCTTTGAGAATGCATTTCACATAAAATGTGATCACTTTATGTTTACATATATGTATATATCCATGTATGCATGCACATACATGCATATGCACATACATATATGTACATATACATACACATTTTCCCTATTCATTTACTTTTATATAACCAACCACTTACAAAGACACTAAAAGCTGACAGTCACCAATATTACTCTGGGGCTGTGTTTATAATAAGTTATATAACTTTTGTACCTCATTCCTTCATATGCCTCATTTACTAGTATACCCATTGTGTGACCAGCTGCAAGTTTTAGTCTTGTAGTTGTTGTTTGTTACTTTTATATCCTTTATTATTTTATGGTTTCATAGGTTATCTTCCACTGTTTGTTTTGTAGGGTTCTCTGTGTATGTGAAAAGCGAAATGCTCTCCCATTTTGTGAATAGGTTTTGTTTCCATAATCTATTTTCAGGTCAGCTACTTGTTATTTAGAATTTGTTTTCCCATAAAAATAATGTTGGCTAAATTTTTGAACCAACACACAGAACCTATTTCTTCACAACTGATTTAATCACCATTTATAGCTTGTTTTTTGGGAGAAAATTCATTGCACCCTCTAATTCTTGTAATTATAGCTGCTGCTGCTTCCTCCTCCTCTTCTTCCTCCTCCTCCTCCCCTTCCTTCTTCTTCTTCTTCTTAGAGACAGGGTCTCATGCCAGTTAGAATGGTGATTTTATTAAAAAGTTAAGAAGCAACAGATGAGGTTGTTTCAGCTGGTAAGGTTACAGAGAAATGGGAACACTTTTACACTGTTGGTGGGAATGTAAATTAGTTCAACCATTGTGGAAGACAGTGTGGCAGTTCCTCAAAGATTTCCTCAAAGAACTGGGAATACCATTTGACCCAGTAATCTCATTACTGAGTATATAACCAAAGGAATATAAATCATTCTGTTACAAAGATACATGCATGTATATGTTCATTGCAGCACTATTCATAATAGCTAAGACACAAAATCAACCCAAATGCCCATCAATATAGACTGGATAAAGAAAATGTACATAAACACCATGGAATACTATGCAGCCCTAAAAGGAATGAGATCTTGTTCTTTGCAGGGACATGGGTGAAGCTGGAAGCCATTATCCTCAGCAAACTAATGCAGGAACAGAAAACCAGACACCATATGTTCTCACTTATAAGTGGGAGCTGAACCAAGAGAACATATGGACACAGGGAAGAGAACACACTTATAAGTGGGAGCTGAACAAAGAGAACACGTGGACACAGGGAAAGGAACAACTCTTACTGGGGCCTGTTGGGGGGAGGGTTCAGTGGGGAGAGCATTAGGGAAAAGAGCTAATGCATGCTGGGCTTAATACCTAGATGATGGTTTGATAGGTGCAGCAAACCACCATGGTACACATTTACTTATGTAACAAACCTGGACATAATGCACATGTACCCTAGAACTTAACAACAACAACAAAGAGATGGGATCTTGCTCTGTCACCCAGGCTGAAGTGTAGTGGTATGATCGTAGCTCACTGCAGCCTTGACTACCTGGGCTCAGGTGATCCTCCGGTCTCAGCCTCCCAAGTAGCTGGGACTATGGGTGTGCACCACCACACCCAGCTAATTTTTAAATTTTTTATAGAAATGGGAACTTGCTATGTTGCCCAGGCTGGTTTCAAACTCCTGTCCTCAAGAGATCCTCCTACTGTGGCCTCCCAAAGTGCTGGGATTATAGGCATAAGCCACCATGCCCAACCTGTACCTTCTAATCCCAGATCAGGAACATCTTAATTCCTTGGACCCACCCTACGCGTGCGCGTGCGCACACACACACACACACACACACACACACACCCACACAAAACAGATACTCCATTTTCCATGTTGCACCTGAGTCTGATAGTGGGAATATATGCATGGGTGATTCTCAGTGCAGAAGATACCATGGTGGATCGGAGCCTGGGAATTCTGTGATGCTGAAGAAGACTTAGGATGAGGCCTAACAACAGTCTCATCCACTTTGTTTCTGCGAATAACCTTTGGCATCTGGGGCTGTGGCTCTAGTGCAGTTGGGAGCCGTAGGGATGTTCATTATGGCTGTGAACTCTCTTTTGTTCCTTTTTAAATTTATTTTATTTATTTATTTATTTATTTTTGTGGCTGTGAACTCTCTATGTCAAAAGAGAGAGAGAATTGGTGGCAGTTCTCATGTTTTGACTGGAAATAAAAAGGCACTGCCACATCAACTCTGTGCAGAATAAGGTACTGATAAAGGGAATCTACAAAAAACTCTATAACTAACATTGTGCTTAATGGTGAAAAATGGAATATCTTTTCTCTAAAATTGGAGATAAGGCAAGGATGTCTACTTTCACCACTCCTGTTTAACACCACACTGGATGTCTTAACCAGTGTATTAAGGTTGGAGAAAGAAAGAAAAGGCACTTAGATTGAAAAAATGAAACTGGTTTTAGATGACATGATTGTTTATGAAAAAAGACACAAGGAATCTACAAAAAAATTCTTAGAACCAATAAGTGAGTTTAGCAAGGTCCTAGAATATAAGGTCAACACACATACAAATCAATTGTATTGCTGTATACTTAACAGTGAATGTTTGGAAATGAAACTTAAAAAAAAAACATTTATAATAGCTTCCTGAAATGAAAATGTTAGATTTAAATCCAACAAAATATGTTTATGGAAAAGCAAAGAAACTACAATATCCAAAATAATTTTAAAAGAAGAATAAAGTTAGAAGAAGTACAGTACAAGTCTTAATACTTATGACAACACCACAGTGATGAAGACAGTATAATATCAGCTGAGAGGCAAGCAAACATGTAGATTAGTGAAACAGAATGAAGAGTTCAGTGATAGACCCGTAAACATATGGGCAATTTTTTGGTAGCAGCTTTATTGAGATATCATTCAAATACCATACAATTCACCTATTTAAAGTGTATAGTAAATTTTTTTTAGGATATTCAGAGTTGTGCAATGTCACCTTAAAACATTTTTATTACTTCATAAAGAAATCCCGTACTCTTTAGGTAGCACCTCTCAATCCATTTCCCTATCCGTAAGCAGCCACTATTTTCTGTATCTATAGATTTGCCTATTCTGTACATTTCACATCACTGTGGGTGGCTTCCACTTAATGTTTTTAGCATTCATCTGTATTTTAGTATGTATACTTCATTTTTTTGTGGCCAGATACTTCATTTTATGGACGTATACCACATTTTCTTTATCTCTTTATCACTTGAGAGATATTTGGGTTGTTTCCATCTCTTGGCAATGGCCAATTGGTTTTTGACAAAGGTGCAAAGCAATTAATGAAGAAAGGGTATTCTTTCCAACACATGATGCTGAATCAGTTGGATATTCATGTGGGAAAAAAAGGAACATCAACCTAAACCTCATATCTTAGAAAAACGTTAATGCAAAATTGACTTATATCTAAATATGGAACTTAGAACTGTAGACTCCTAAAAGAAAGAACAAGAAAAAGTCTTTAGGACCTGTGGGTAGGTAGGCAAAGAATTCTTAGATATGACTGTGAAATCACAATTTTTTCATATGCATAAGAAAAAATATATAAATTAGACTTCATCAGAATTAAAAACTTTTCTTCTTCAAAGACACTGTTAAGAGAATGAAAAGACAAACTACAGATGGGAGAAAATACTTGCAAATCACATATGCAGTGAAAGGACTTTTATCCCAAATATGTAAAAAGCTCTCAAAACATAACAGTAAGAGAACAACTCAATTAAAAAATGGGCAAAAGATATGAACAGGCACTTCACCAAGGACAATGTAGAGATGGCAAATAAGCTCATAAAAAGATATTGAAGGGCATCTGGACCTGAACTTGTACATATGAATGACTCTGTGTTGTTTAGAATTTTCTTGTAGAGGGACAGGAGACTAATGGTGATGCCATACTTCTAAGTGGCTTTGGAAAAAAATGATGCAAAGCTAAAAATAAAATTAAAAAAAAGATATTTTACATTTTTAATTTCTTGGAGAAATGTGTGAAAGTGACAGTGTGACACCACTGTATACCTACTAGAAACAAATTGTGGTACATTCAAAAAGTGGAATGCTTCTTAGCAATGAAAGGGAGCAAATTATGGATACATGCAACACATTGGATGAATCTCAAAGGCATTGTGTTGAGTGAAAGAAGCCAGTTTCAGTCATACACTGTATGATTCTGTTTATACGAATATTCTGGAAAAGACTAAACTACAGTGATAGAGAACAGATCAGTGGTTGCCTGGGGTTAGGTATGGGGGAGACTGTGACAACAAAGCAACAGCAAAATGGAATGTTTTAGACTGAGGAAGCTGCTCTCTATCCTGAGTGTGGTGGTGGTTACACAAGTCTATACATACATTAAAACTCATAGAACTGGCCGGGTGCAGTGGCTCATGCCTATAACCCCAGCACTTTGGGAGGCTGAGGTGGGCAGATCACCTGAGGTCAGGAGTTTGAAACCAGCCTGGACAACATGGTGAAACTCCGTCTCTACTAAAAATACAAAATTAGCTAGAACAGGATGGTACTTCTTCATTTCGACTGGCCACTGGTGCAAAAAGTAATGTCCTTCGTTTTTCAGGAGGGATTTATTGGCATATGAGCCTTTTTTCTCCATTTAATATATTAAGTAAGGCAACTTACAGTATTGTATGGTGATACAATAATTCCCAATGCTGTATGGCCTACAGCATTGGGAAACTTAAGTTGAAGTCATAACTCATCTCTAACTAGTAGGATTACCTTAGTCCATTTAACTTCTTGGGCTTAGTTCTTAATTCCTCTTATATTTACAAATAAAGTTGAATTACTCTAAGAGTTTCTGTAACTTCCAGATAATAAAAATAATGATTATCAACACATAGTGCATATTAGCTACCAGTCATGTTTGCCAGTATATATATTTTTATATATATTAAGTATGCAGTCATGTGTAATTCTTAGAACTACTGTATGAGGTTAGTATAGTTACTCTTGAGGAAACCGAGGCATGGAAGGTAAAGTAGCCCAAGGCGACAGGTTTAGTAAAAAGGGAAGCTGTGGTTGAAGGGAGGAAGTCTGGTTCCAGAGCCCATGCTCTTAACTCCTGTACTTCACTACATAGTCTCTCTCTCCCATAATTCTAGTATTGCTTTGAATTGGATTTAATAAAAATGAAGATTTAGAGAAACCTCTCAATGTTTTTTTTTTCTTTTGAGACAGTCTTATTCTGTCGCCCAGGCTGGAGGGCAGTAGTGCAATCTCAGCTCACTGCAACCTCCGCCTCCCAGGTTTGAACAATTCTCCTTCCTTAGCCTCCCGAGTAGGTGGGATTACAGGTGCCTGCCACCATGCCCAGCGAATTTTTGTATTTTTAGTAGAGACAGGGTTTCACCATGTTGTCTAGCCTGGTCTTGAACTCCTGACCTCAGGTGATCCACCTGCTTTGGCCTCCCAAAGTGCTGGGATTACAGGCTTGAGCCAATGCACCAGGCCTGTTTCTTCTTTTTTTTAAACACCAAAATATGAATAACAAATGCTTAAATTGTAAGGAGGGAGCAACTCTAGTTAAAATGATCCATTCAGAGGAAAATTAAGAAGGTTACCAGTTGTTAATAGTGGTTGTATTACATATTTCATATAATGTTTAGTGACCAAAAGAGAATATAAATCAAACTGAAGTTACTCTGAGGACTCGACAGTCTTTAAAGTTGTGCAGTGGCTTTAAAAAATTATGTAAAAACAAACCCAAATCATTGTTTTTAAAGTCAGATTTAACCAGACTCTGATTCTGCACAATTCTGTTGTCAGGCCCTCCCCTGGGATACAAATGTGTTCTGGATGCCATATTTTAAGAAAAGCCCAACTGGCCTGAGGAATGAGATTTAGAACTATGTTATGTAAGAAACAGTGGAAGGATCTGGGGATGCTCAGCTGGGAGAAGGAAGAATGATCTCAAATATTTGAAAAGCTGTTCTTTAGAAGGATTAAACTCCATGAGATAGAGTTGGACTAGTAGGTGCTAGTTATAGAGTAGCAGACTTGAGCTTGGTGGAAGCCAGCTGAATGCAAAATTGGCTGAGTTATGTGGTGTTGATTTCTTTATCAGGAGATTTTCAAGGGAAGGCTAAGTAACACCAGGAAAGGGATGTTACAGAGCAGATTCGTCCTGGTTTAGATGGACAAGGTGACGTTGTAGTTCTCGTCACAGTGTCTGGCGTACGATATGTACTCAGTAAACAAATTAATGACTTAATTTTTAAGTCTTTAATGACTTAAAGAAATAGAACAGGAGAAATATTCTGATTATTTAAATAATAATATAATTTAAATAATAATATTCTGATTATTTAAAACCACAGTGACTCATTTTAAAATGACTTATTTGTTTCTGTCCAAATTACAAGTAGAGATTGAAAGGGAAGAACATTTAACTTAATTTAGTGATAGGTTTGATTGCTTTCTAGTTCCTCTTATATACCATAACTTACATCACTATTATGTAAGTAATTACTATATAAGTTTAAGAATGCACACATTTTTATATGTATACATGTCTCAGCTTATTAACTTGTAAGCTCTCTGCTATTAGGATTATGTATTTTCATAGGTATTCCTTCACAGCACCAAGCCAGAACCTTTGTGAAATAATATAACGCAAGGGATTTCAAACGTGTGTGTGTGTGTGTGTGTGTGTGTGTGTGTGTGTGTGTGTGCATGCGCACACGCGCATGTGCGCAGTGGTGGTGGGGGTTTTTGCCCCTAGTCTCTTCATTTTTGCCTTTCATTTATGTATTTTACTTCATTTTTTGAGACAGTCTTACTTGTTGCCCTGGGAGTGCAGCCTCAGCTCATTGTAGCCTCTGTCTCCCCAGTTTAAGTGATTTTTCTGCCTCAGCCTCCCTAGTAGCTGGGACTACAAGCATGCACCACCATGCCTGGCTAATTTTTGTATTTTTAGTACACACAGAGTTTCACCATATTGGCCAGGCTGGTCTTGAACTCCTCACCTCAAGTGATCTGTCCGCCTCGGCCTCCCAAAGTGCTGGAATTACAGTTGTGAGCCACTGTGCCTGGCCTCATTCATGTATTCTAATGCCGATTCTAACATTTAGAAACCTTTACTGAACCAGGTTTGAATCATGTCTGATGTAGAAGGGAATATGTTCAGTGTTTGTTGTTTTTGTCAGGTGCATGTGAGGGAACCCTGGCTTGCTCAACTTGTCACCTCATCTTCGAAGATCACATATTTGAGAAGTTAGATGCAATCACTGATGAGGAGAATGACATGCTCGATCTGGCATATGGACTAACAGACAGGTAAGATTTTTGGACTGCTTCAATTGGGCTAATAATCTGGGAACACAGATATTTTATTATGTTGTCTGTGTAAGACCAGACCCATGAATGTAATAGTATTCTACCAGGTTAAGTAACAGATTTTGAGTATCAGATACGTGGCATTTCTCTTTGTTTTCACTGTTCTACAGTTTAGACCTTATGAAACTTTTTACAAAAGTAAAAAAAAGTTAATTGGAAGTATTGGAAATATAAGTTCTAGATCCTAACAAATCTTCTTTAGTCTCTTTTTACTCCAGGAACTAATATTTATTACAACTTAATGGGAGGGGTTAAATTTAATGGTTTTATAGTATTCTTGAAGGACAGATTAGATAAGTGAACAAATTATAGTGAAAAGTTTTACTTACTTGAGAGAACAGAATTTTTAAAGAAACTTGATATATAATTATGTTAAAATGAATAATTATTTTTCTAAGTGTACATTAATCAGAGTTTCTTATTGTTATTAATTGAGTTACTCTTAAAAATGGTAAGATTTACAGTGGCAAGTGACATCAACTGATACCTTATTTTTGAAAAATTTATCTAGTCTTTTGATTGGAGTCAAGGAAGTTAGCTAGTTGATATACTGCTTCAAGGGGTAAGATAATGAGGGCTTATTACTTAATTAAGGTTGGCACTGTTTAACTCTAATTTGGTGACCTTAATGACAAGTAATTTTTAAAAAATAGTTTTGTTTCATGTATATTATATAGCTAGAATTTTAATCCTCACAAATCATTTTAGGTCATTTGAATTTATTTAGAGAAGAAGGATCATTTTGTTCCTTTTATAGTTTATTTCCCTTTTGGTGAATGTGAGACTGATAACCCTGGGAAGAGAAACTGTTAAAATAGTATATCTCTTTGGACACCAAAGCAGAGTGGATTGTGGCTACTGTCTGCCTGTCCTCTCACATCTTCATTGCCACATTCTCTATGAGCACCTCCTTTTTTCCCCTTACACAGAGACTGAATCCAGTGACTGTATTAGTTAGGTTCTGAGAATTGTGTTTCTTAATAAGAGAGTTAAATCATAGCTCACTGCTTGCCCTTTTCTATAGATACAATTTGTAGATGCATGTAATATAATAGATAATATTCTAATTGAAAGGGAAAAGGGAGAGCTACATTTAGAAGAGATACAAAAGGTCTATAATAAATGTAAGCTAGCAAGAATATTGATGATAAAATTTCCAAGTTTTACAGCTAGATAATGGAGAGCAAGGAACAGCTTTTATAGTGTTTTATAGCTGGTATTCTTAAGTACACAGAATTTTAGTAGAAATACTTTGGGGGAAAGAGTATAATGAGTTTCACAGGTAGCATTTAGAAAACACATTGACATATTTGGAATGGGAAGAATTTTGGTCAAAGCTAATAACCACATGTAAACTTATCTTTAGGGTATCAGAAAGTTTCAGAAAAGGAATAAGGAAATTCAGCCTTTTAATTCGTACTTTAAATACTATGTAAATGTTTGTAATTTTTAAGCAAAAACACTATCATTCCAATAATTTTTTTTTCTTTTTGAGACAGAGTCTTGCTCTGTCGCCCAGGCTGCAGTGCAATGGCACGATCTCGGTTCACTGCAACCTCTGCCTCTTAGGTTCAAGTGATTCTCCTGCCTCAGCCTCCTGAGTAGCTGGGATTACAGGTGCCTGCCACCACGACCAACTAATTTTTGTGTTTTTAGTAGAGATGGCGTTTCACCGTGTTGGGCAGGCTGTTCTTGAACTCCTGACCTCAGGTGATCTGCCCGCCTTGGCCTCCCAAAGTGCTGGGATTACAGGTGTGAGCCACCATGCCTGGCTTCAATGTTTTATTGGTTGTCCTTAACCTTGATTGTTGATAGATAAATGATACATGATAGCCTCATTGTTTTTTTTTTTTTTTTTTTCATACTGGTTACCTGTCTCCCTTTTCCCATTAGAAGAACAGCCTGTCTTGTTTTACCATTGTATCTCCAATGCCAGATTCACAATAGAGGTCACCAATGGTTTGCGGAATTAATAGTTGATGGAAAGGGAGGTTCAAGAATTACCTGTGAGTTTACATTGGATGATTGTCATTGCTCCCTGCCACCAATGTCCATGGATAATCTACACAGAGGCCTCAGATTTCTTATATGCAAGATGAGGATAGTAATAGTACCTACCTCATATTATTGCCATGTGGAGCTAATGTGGAAGTATATGTGAAGCTCTCAGAATAGTGCTTGGTGGAGAAAGCATTCATTAAATGGTAGTTGTTAGCATTGTAACTACCATCATATTGGCCTATTTGTTGGGAACTTACTGTAATGCCTAGGCACTTAAAGATTATTTCTAACTTTCAGGGTTAGGCAGTACTATCACCATATTGTAGGTGAGGAGATGAGGCTTAGTTATTGCAGATTTGCTTAAGGCTGCACAGCTAGTGTGTAACACCCCTGATTTGAATCCAGCTATTCAAAGCTCTTGGTCTTTTCCTATTTCAAGCTACTTCTCTGAATTGAAAACCAAACCCCAGAACTAAAGTAAACCCAATACCCAGTATATTTTCACCATCAGGGATATGTAGCAAGAGAGACTGGAGAAAATAACTTCCAGGTTTGCAGAAGTGTCAGAGTGTTGTGGGACTCAAAGTGTGAAATCAGGAGAACCTTGTTGTCTGTCTCCTTCTCTAGAAGTATGAGACACTGTCTATACTGGTGGATCTTGGAGCCAGAGACCTTTAAGGAAATAGAAGTAGGAGAGTGAGAAAATAGCCACAAAGCACGCTACTGCCTTATTTTCTAGAGTAAGCTGGAGCTTTTAGTGCTGTCTCTCTCTGTATTCCCGTAATAGACATGTTGTTCTTCTATCACCACACTTGTGGTACCCTGCCCTGTTTCACTGATAACTGTTTCCATCTCTGTTTCCCTTACTAAAGTAACAGTTCCTTGAAGACCAGCATCATCTTGCTATCTGTATAGAAATACCAAGAGTAACCAACAGGCTGTCAAGGGCTTGCTGTCCGAATGAATTTGTCCAAATTGGCTTGCCACTTTTTCTCTCTTGCAGACAGAGCTTAATGCATAATTGAGTATTGTCAAGGCTGTTTCCAATTCTACAAATGAAGAACTCTTGGTAGAGGGAATATTTTTCTATTAGGAATCAGCATTTCCCATGGTTAAGCATACTCTTTACTCCAAAACTTCCCGGTAGTTCCTCCTTGCTCACCAGTGAAAACACAGACCCCTTAACTGATACTCACAGCTGTCTGTGGCTCTGGCCACCTTTCTGGCCCATCATTCCCCTTGTCCTTGTTTGTGCTGTGCAGCAACCAAGCTAAAACACCCATCTTGCCTTAAAGGTGACTTGAGCTTCTCTGCATTGTGTTGCCTTTGCCTCACATACTTTTCTTCTTTATCTTTTATTAAATAGTAAATAGTAAATCCTACCTATCCTTCAGAGCCCATTGTGGATACCACCTCCTGTGGCCAGAAGTAGGTGCTTTTTCCTTAGACCTCTTAGAGCCATTTGGCTTTCTCCCTTGGTGGCATTTGCCACAGTCTCACATGTTAACTACCTGAATGTGTCTCAATCTCTTCCCTTTGATTGAAAGTTTACTCATTAATGTTGGTATTAGCAACCAATCCTCACAGCAGTCCTGTGAGGAGTTCTTCTACTCATCTTGAAGATTAGGTTAGGAAACCAGCGTTTGGTTAGGTTAAGCAAATTGGTGTATTGAATGCTGGATTCCATACTGCTGGTCTCATTGGCTGTAATTCTGATGCTGTCTCTTTAAGTGCATCCCAATGGCCAGAAAATAAGACGTTAAGAAAGTATGGAGTTGAGTTGCTCCTTTTCACTGACATTTAGTATTGTGCCTGTAAATGCTTGAAGAATACATTAATAAAACCAAGACCTGAATATCACATTTCATCAAATCGAAGACATGTTGATTGTAAGATTAACATTCTTTTTATATGCCACTAAAGAAGAAAAAAGCACTGCTAATTCAAGTATGGCATAGTGTTATCACTTAATGTATTTTCTGCATATTGAAAGAGTTATTTAGACTTATCTAGACATAGATTTGAATTATATATCACTACTGAGAAAAGAAAATAGGCTGACTGTGGTGGCTCATGCCTGTAATCCCAACACTTTGGGAGGCCGAGGCAGGCAGATCACTTGAGCCCCGGAGTTTGAGAGCAGCTTGGGCATAATGGTGAAATCTTGTCTCCACAAAAAATACAAAAACTTTCCAAGCATGGTGGTGCATGCCTGTAGTCACAGCTACTCAGGAGGCTGAGGTGGGGTGATCACCAGAGCTCAGGAGGTAGATATTGCAGTGAGCTGAAATCATGCCACTGCACTCCAGACCGGGTGACAGACCCAGACCCTCTCTTAAAAAAAAAAAAAAGAAAGGAAAATATACACAAAATAAATATAGTAGTAATTCTGCAAAAAAGAGGAAATTATAGTCATTCTTAAAATGACAAATATTTATTAATTCCAAATTTATACACTTCTTTCTTTCTGTATTCTTCTTCATTTTCATTTTGTAATCTTTTTAGACTTATTTTGAAAAGTAGATAAATTCAACATGTGGTACTTACATACTTCCCATAACTAGGTTGGAGACCCCTGTATGAATATTGTCATCAAATTTGTAGCTATGACATGACCATTACCTGATAGTATAGCAGTGATTGTAAGATTCCATTGATTTTAAGATGCTTCTTGATTTTCAGAGATGGCAAAAATTTGAGAAAAAATATGCTCTTATAATTGATGAGTTAAGTCTATGTATTTATTCCAGATTTCTTCTTTTAAAGGCTTTAAAAAGTATAGATTTCTTTTTAAAGAAAAAAAGTATAGCTTTTTTTTTCTGTGTGGTTTTAATTATCTAGGAATTGATTAATCATTTTCTTGGCCTTGCTGATAACCTCAGTTCTCCACCATTGTGCTGTCTGATTGTTTCCTTGCTTGTCAGCTCTTTTACCAAAAGGTAGTGGTCTGGTGAAAATAGGAACTAAAGGCTAAAATGAAGCTTTGGCATACTAGGTTTATCGCATTCATATTTATTTACCTTTTGTTATCCTCTAGTTGGTAGGGTTGGTTATATCTGTTTTTACATAAAGGAAATTTAAAAGGTTAATAAGTTCCCTGACTGCTTTGGGTAAGAAAACATAAAGGCTATCTTAAACAACTGGATTGCCTCGTGAATCATATATGCATAATACTAAACCATACCTTCCTCCTTTTCCATACAGATCACGGTTGGGCTGCCAAATCTGCTTGACAAAATCTATGGACAATATGACTGTTCGAGTGCCTGAAACAGTGGCTGATGCCAGACAATCCATTGATGTGGGCAAGACCTCCTGAACTAGAACAAATAGGAATATTT
Source organism: Plecturocebus donacophilus (assembly GCA_004027715.1). Lineage (NCBI taxonomy): Eukaryota > Metazoa > Chordata > Mammalia > Primates > Pitheciidae > Plecturocebus > Plecturocebus donacophilus. The sequence goes on along the minus strand of PVKP010002878.1, from coordinate 25,573 downwards.
TCAGGGAATTTTACCTATTTTTATAATTATTATTTCTTAATATCATTAAATGAGAACATGGATGAGTGGACTTCGTATTATGACTAGCTTTACTATTTTAATTCACCTCATATAACTACTGAATTTTATATTTCTTGAAAGTATACAATTTTTATTTTGATTATATTACAAAAATGTCAATCAAATATTAGAAAATAATTAATGTGATAAAAAAACTGACATTTTTTCCTTATGTTTGTTTAGTGACTTTAGCAAAATGTTTTCATATAATCTCATCTGTTTACCTAGAAGATAGGTTAAAAAAAAGATATTATTCTTGTTTGATGTGGGTGAAGGCAGAGATCTAATGGGCTATACCACTAATTAGAAAATCTGTACTAGAACCTGTGTCTTATTACTATAAGTTATATGTTCAGACTGAAACTGGAGAAATTATGACTATCTTATTTATAGCAGTAGTTAAATCTGATTGTATATGGACAAAAATATTTAATTGCTCAGTTAACTGCTTAACTTCAAAGATAGTTATTAACCTTATAAATAAATATTTCCAAATTTTGATTGTGAAGTTTTAAGTCTGAACACAGGCATAACACTGTCAAAGAAGTTTGATCTCTGTTTTGACTAAACTAGAGGAAAAACTATTGGATGTGTTTATTCTTTTCTATTCTGAGAAGAATGGCTTAACTTTGTACTCTTTGAATAACAATGCTGATTTATAAATCTCTGCCTGTAACAGAATGGAAACCTTATGGATGAATTATATTTCTCTGTCCTGAGCTGGAGAAGGGAATGAGCGGACTGACATATCACATAGCCCCAGGTGGCGCCATTCTCTCACACAAGGATGGGGCTCCAGGGTGAGCAGCCTGTGCTGCAGTGTGTCAGTCCCAGGAGGGAGGGAGTGGCCTGAGCACCACAGATTACCAAGTATGTGTGGAAGACATTTGTATCCTTATCTTTACTATAAATAAATTCATAAAAGTTAACAAAGGAGTACACAGTATGGTCTCTGGAAATATAATAAAACTTTAACTAACTTGAACTAATTGTGAGGAAGAGCAGAACAAATTAGTAGGAAAAAGGTGAATTACAGGACAATTGAGTTAGCTTCATGTGTATTATTGCAGCTTGATAATTTATATAAATACTTGTTTAGTACAGTGCTTGACATACAGCATTGTGTTAGGCCCATTAGGGACACAGAAATGAACAAAACAAGGAATGTCATCAGGGAATTCACCTTTTATTAGGAAAAGGTAAAATATGTATGTGTGTGCAAATAATTTGCTTGAACTAAACTGACTAGTTCTGGAAAGTAAGATTTTAAACTGATTCATATGTAAAAAGTGATTAGGAAGAACTTGAATATCTGATTTTCATTTGATGCTTAATAACTACTGAGTATGTTTTTGTTTTTGTTTTTTTTTGAGACAGGGTCTCGCTGTGTCACCCAGACCGGAGTGCAGTAGTGCGATCTCAGCTCACTGCAACTTCTGCCTCCCAGGTTCAAGCGATTCTTGTGCCTCAGCCTCCTGAGTAGCTGGGACTACTGGCACGGGCCACCATACCTGGCTGATGTTTGTATTTTTTGTAGGGACGGGGTTTTGCCACATTTCTCAGGCTGGTCTTAAACTTTTGAGTTCAAGTGATCCCCCCACCTCAGCCTCCCCAAATGCTGGGATTACAGGTGTGAGCCACTGTGCTTGGCCATAACTATTGAATGCTTTCTATGTAGAGAGTGCTTGTCTTAATTTTCTGTTGCTATAATAGAATACCACAGACTGGGTAATTTATAAAGAAAAGAGATTGATTTGGGTCATGGTTCTGGAGGCTGGGAGGTCCAAGAACATGGCACCAGCATCTGCTTGGCATCTGGTGAGGGCCTTCTTGCTGCATTGTTATGTGGTAGAAGGGCAAAAGAATATGAGTGAGAGCAAGAGAGCAAAATGATTATCCTTTTATCAGGAGCCCACTCCTGACTTAACTAATCCACACCTGAGATAAAGGCATTAATCCATTCACGAGGGCTCTGCTCTTAAAAGGAGATCACCTCTTGTAGGACCCAGCTTTCTGTGCCATTAACAGTGGCAACTAAATTTCAACATGAATTTTGGAGGGGACATTCAAACCATAACAGTGCTATAATTTTAAAATACTTCAAAGCCAATTTATTCCCTAATTAGCTTCAGTATTCTTGTCTTTGTGTGTGGATTACCTAAACTCTCCTTCCAGAGCTACTTTAATGATTATATTCAACCAAAGCACTCTAAAATTTAGAGTATAAATCATCTTATATTTCAAATTAGAAAAGTTCAAATAAATGAAGTTTCATTGTGTTAGTATACAAAACCTTCTAAAATTATTAAATGGAGGCTATAATCTATAATTGGTTTGTAAAAAGGTGATTTTTCAATTTGAAAAAAATCCTTCTGTATTTGATATATGTGTGTGTTGTAGGTAAATGTGTTCATTTATCTATTGCTGCAAAACAAATTACAACAAAGCTTAGTGGCTTAAAACCAGAATCTTACATGATTTCAGACAGTTCCTATGAGTCAGGAATTCAGAGTACAGGGCAAGGATGGCTTGTCTCTGCTCCACAATATATGGGTCTTAAGCCAGATGATTCTAAGACCAGGTTCTGGAATCATCTTCAGACTTATTCCTCATATGTTGGCATCAGCGGGGGGGTCTAGGAGAAGATATTGACTGGAACACCCACACATGGCTTCTCTGTGTGGCCTGGACTTCCTCACAGTCTGGTGGCTGGGTTCTAAGGGCAAGCATCCTCAGAGGAGCATGCATGCCAGGCAGAACTGGATCCTCTTTATGAGTTGGTTGTGGAATAGTGTCACTCCCAACTATTCTTTTCATTAGAAGTGAAGCACTAAGTCTGGCCCATCTTTCAAAGGGAGGGGTTTCCAAGTATTTGGGACTATCGCAGTAAATGTTAACTTATTGGCCTTTGATTTCCTGTGACTATTGGCCTTTTAACTAACAGTGTTCTAAACTTCTTAAGAGTAGCTAGTTTTTTCTCTTATATTTGAAAGATTCTTGTGTCTGCTTTATTATGATGGCTCACTTGTTTTATTCTATAACTCCTAACATTTTCCTTCTTGACTATTGATTTAAATGAAAAGAAAAAATAGTGGGCTCCCTTTCAATGCTGTATAATTTTTTTTTTTTTTACCTTTTGTAGTCATTTTTCCACCAAGAAAGCATCTTCCTTTGGTATAGAGTTCTATGTAATTATTGGTTATGTGCTAATACTTAATATTGTATTTGGCTTTCACAGATAAAACCAACCTATAATTACTTAAGTAATTCTGAACCATTGAATCAATTTCTTAAGTGAACCATTGTAAGGAATTCTAAAACCTTTTGCCTTTCACTGTGAAAATATTGTCTAATTTTTCTGTCTCAAAAGACAGTTTTCCTATTTCTTACTAGCTATTTAAGTATCAGATGATGATCCATGTGGTCACTTAGTGTCATTCAGCAGTTACTAGAATGATTGTATTATATAAACAATAATATAAAAGTTGTTTTCTAAGAGAGACTTTGACTCTTCGTATGTTTTCCCATCTTTTCTTTTTCTTCTTTTTCACAAATCTTTTAATTGTTTTTCCTTCCTGAAGTTTTGTGGTCAACCACATTTTGGATCAGAATTTGTTAGATGGCTTTCTTAATTGTAGCACAACTTGTTCTATTATCAAAAAAAAAAAAAAAAAGGAATAATTTTATATTTTACATTACTAAAACTAAAGTGTAAATAAACCACAGTAAGACATTCAAACATTACATATAAACTTTGTTTTCTATTGGAGAAATATTGAAGAGGAGAAATATGATCTTGGTTAGGCAATGACAGGATTCTTTTAATTTATCAATACGTCATATGACATCAAGTTATTTTTATAAGACTTTTTCTGTTTATAATTTCTAGAAACTGAAAAATTAGAAAATCAGCTGGCAGGAGGAAGGCATGATCAGTAGCAGACACAAATACATGTGGCCATAATAGAACAGAAATGGGGAGCTAAAGGATAATTTAAATCTACCAGAAGCAGCTTCCGAGGGGAGTTGATAGAAGGATCTTCACGGTGAGTGGCATCACTGCTGCAGTGACAGTTACTAGTAAGCTATCTAATAGACGTCTCTTTCCTTTTTCCTTTGACTCCCATTTGCTTATTATCTAAGGTATTGTCATTTCATTTGTAGAATTGATTTGATAGTAATATGAAATTAATCAGAGCCTTTTGCTTCTCTGGCTCCCTTGCTTACTAGCTGTTTCTGAAATCATCAGCACTCAGCTTGGTTTACCTCAGTGGCCTTTATTACTCTCTTAACTGTCCCGTTACTCTGCTTCAGGCTGCCCTTTAGAGCATTTACTACGTACGGCATATATAGTACTTACTCTATCTAGCAGTTAGCACATCAGCAGTTTTCATCAGTTTTTTTCCTGACAGAATAGCACTTACTCTTTTTTTTTTTTTTTTTTTCTTAAACAGAAAAAACTGCTCTCTTGCCCAGGCTAGAGTACAGTGGCATGATCTCTGCTCACTGCAAACTCTGCCCTCCCCAGGTTCAAGCAATTCTCAGGCCTCAGCCTCCCGAGTAGCTAGGACTACAGGCGCACCCCACCATGCCTGGCTAATTTTTTGTATTTTTAGTAGAGACAGGGTTTCACCATGTTGGCCAGTCTGATCTCAAACTCCTGACCTCAGGTGATCTGCCTGCCTTGGCCTCCCAAAGTGCCATGACTACAGGCATGAGCCACTGCACCTGGCCAGTGCTTACTCTTTTTAAGAATAAGGACTTGGTTGTATTCAGTTTTATAACTGCAGTGTCTGTTGTAGTATTTACCCCACAGTATATATAATAAGTATTTCGATTAATCAAATCCTGGTCTTACAAGGAATCTGCTTCTAGCATTTGGCTCTGTGGCAGTCACCTGTTATGGATGGGACTACATAAGTGCAATACAGACCAATATACTGAGCCTGCATCCTAATTAACAGGAGTCAGATTACATAGGAATGTTTTTTTGAAAAATGAGATAATTTCCACTGCATTGAAAAGGACACTGTTCAACTTTTTTTTTTTTTAACGTATCTTGGAGGAAACTGCCTTCAAATGAGCTGAATGCTACTTCTGATCTTGTAGGTCAGTGGTTCTGAGGCATGAGTGCTGAAGGTCCTATAGGTGGCACATGTACGCCACATCCTTGCATCACGTGGTTCCGCATGTTCATGCCTCCAGATGAGTGTTCCTCCATTACTTGGAATCACCCAGCCTCATGCATTTCTCATAGCTCCTGGTGACTTCTTACTAGCCTCAGGCTTCCCAGGGATTCTAATGAGGATTCCTGAAGGTATGAGAAAGGGATAAGTGGTCCACAGAATATTCTCTTCAAGCCAGCAAGCCAAAGACTGAGAATTACTGAGAAACACTTTTCTTAGTATTTTTGAATTTTAACATTTTTCTTTCATACAGCTTTATTTGTTTCTTATCTGAACTCTAAGGACTGAATGAGCCTCAGAGAGATAGCAAAGTCAGCTCTCTTACGTAGAAGGGGAAAAGCATCACATTTATCATTTGAAGACCTGGATACTGTTTAAAAATTATCTGAAAATTGGAAATGAAGAACTGCATGTCTCTTCAAAGTTGTATACAGAGGATTGTCTAACTGGGTCACTGAAGGATCACTTGATGTTTTAGGTTGGGGATTAGCAAACTGTGTTATGTGGGTCCACTCCAGTCCACTCCCTATTTTTTTGTAAATGCAGTTTTATGGGAATGCAGCCATGTTCATTCATTCCTTATTGTGCTTTCATACTACAGTGGCAATGTTGGAAAGTTGTGATGGAGACCATATGGTCTATAAGGCCGAGAATATTTGCTGCCTGGCTCTATGCAGATGAAGTTTGCTGACCCCTGTGCTAGGGGAAGGTAACTTTGACTTACTGTGTACTATTGATTAGTACTCAGACTCTCTAAAGTTAGATGTTAGCTTAGAAAAAAATTGGTAAGTTGCAAAAAAAATTTCTCTTTGGTAGGGAAGGTAACTCCAAGAGTTAATGGTTTTCTTGCCTTGAAGGGCATTATCCAGTTTTGTATCTATCTCTGCAGTCTTATTACAGCATTCTTTTTCCCATAGACTGCATGTGCCAGTTTCTGATGTCCTTCTTTGAGCCACCTTTGTTATTCCACGGGTCCCTTTACAAATCTGCATGTCATCCTTGTGCAGGGGCCATGCTAATCATCTCTGTATCGTTCCAATTTTAGTATATGTGCTGCCGAAGTGAGCACTGCAGGTCCCTTCATTAATGACTTAAATAAATCTTAGACACATGCTCACTATATATTCCTATGAGAGCCTTTATTATATGAGGAATTATATACAGTGTCTCCTTGAGGCTCGGTAGTGCTTCTTGAATGTAGTCATTTAGCCGTCGTGGGTCTCAGGTAACTTCTCTGTTCAGTGGAGATAATTATACCCAGTATCTTAGCAAAATTACCATCTCACCCAAATAATAATTGGACATAGTTTTGTAATTAACATGAAAGATGTTATGTTATTGAAACAGTTTTGTTAACTGCAAAGCACTATTTGATTGCTGGATATTGTTTCTTGAAAAAAAATGTAGATCTTAGGTATTAAAGCATAGGTAGAAGCCTGTCAGGTGTGAATTATAAACAGATATTTTATTCTTTGACTTCTGCATTCAGAATAGTTATTTTTAAAAAGCAAACATATAAAAGCCTTTCTATGCTTAATCCTAACCACTCATCTGATGAGGGTACTGAAAATAGAAGTGTTTTTTGCAATATGTCAGAGAAATATTCTACTGATAACCACCCATACATGAAATCTTAAAGAAGTAGTTATGAGTTGGAAATTTCTAGGCTATAATCAGAAAAGGGAGCAAATGACAGAATACAGCTGTGCATTGTTTGGACGTGGGTTGGAAAGAATTCATTGCCTCTTTAATTGAAAAAATAAAAAGCAACAAGTGATACTAATCAAAGTAAAAGAAGTGAAGTACTCATAGCTGAAAATGGAACTATCAATTGTTTGCTTTTTAGAGGAACATCAGTTCTTTGAAACCCATACAGTCCCTTATAATATTCCAAAACAAACTGCCATATGGAAACCTGTTGAGAAAGGAATAATAGCACGCTACCCTACTCCCAAGCCACTAAATTGAAACATACATGCAAATTTAATGTATTTTTTAAAAATCAAGCTCAGAAAAAATATTTCACATATTTTTTTGACAGTCCAATCTAATTTTTTGAAGTATGATCATTGGGTAGATCTTGCCCAATAGATAAACTATTCTTTTTTATCTCATCTTATTATTTTTGAGATAGAGTCTTGCTCTGTAGCCCAGGCTTGAGTACAGTGGCACAATCTTGGCTCATTGCAACCTCTGACTCCTGGGTTCAAGCAATTCTCCTGCCTCAGCCTCCTGAGTAACTGGGATTGGGACAGGCACCTGCCACAATGCCTGGCTAATTTTTGTATTTTTAGTAGAGACGGGGTTTCACCATGTTGGCCAAGCCAATCTTGAACTCTTGACCTCAGGTGATCCACCCACCTTGGCCTCCCAAAGTGCTAGGATTACAGGTATGAGCCACCATGCCTGGCCAATAAACCATTCTTTGAGCACAAGTGAATATACTTTGGAGAAAATTTTAATAATCCTGGAAGGGCTACATTCAACATAATTCTGTTGCTGGAGGAGATAGCATGCTCTGACTGCTCAGTGACAACCAAGTGAAATTGCCAAAAAAAAGATTCTCATGCATACAGTAACTTAAAGTGATACAGTCTACCTAAGATCAGATCTGAGTTACAAAATCAAAAGTGACAGCTCCTATAGTCTGTTAAAGTCCAATTCGTTGTTATTTTCCAAATGCCTTGAGTACCTGACATAGAGTAGGTGGCCAATAAATATTGGTTGAATTTCTTGAATGCATCTTTTATGAAAAGATCTACTTTGCTCATCTCTGTGTCTCAATAACAGGAGCTTGAGGAGAAGGAAAAAATCTTGGGTTAGAGCTTTTGATTAATATGTGTGATTATATTAAATGGATTTGCTAAACCAAAAAGAGCAAAGCAAAACAGTTAAACCAAGAGCGCTTGAGGTTAAAGTCTTGTGAGGAGTAAAATCATCATCCTAAACTTTTAGGATGTGATGACATAAGTTTTCAAGTATTTTTCTGTCTTTATTGCTTTTGTAAGTTGGTCAAATTCTTCAGTTCTTTTAAGAAGACTGCCAGTATTTACAAAACTGTTCATGTCCACAGTGGAGTGGATATACTTTGACTTAGCACTCACCTCTATCGGCCTCTACTTGTATGTCCTGAGTTGCACTGCAAAGTGGCTACACTTGTAGGATACAGAGTTTTCTTTTATTGTAGAGGACAAAAGAGAGGGTAACCCTGGGAAGCTGACTTTCCTGGCTTTTCTTTCCTTCACCAGGGACTGAAATCTTTGTTCAACCATTGTGCTAGCTCTCAGTCAGCCATCCTGTTACTTTTGGGCAGTACTTAATGCACAGTCTTGGAGCTCTTCTGCCACCCCGGTGAAACCCAATCGTTTGGAGAACGTGGCCTCATCTCGATGTAGCTAAAGTATACACCTCAAAATACCCATCATTAGGCTCAGAATCCATGCTGAGCAGCAGGGTAACAGCTGATCACAAGGCATTAGATTATGAAATGACCCGTTGGCACTCTTCTGTCTCTATTATTACCCAACTTTTTAATGCCACACGTCCAATTTTTTGGATCAGCTACAGCCTTCCAAGACAAAAGTTGTTTGGAGAGAGAGCAAAGGAAAAACTGAACAGGAAATAAGTAAGCCAACAGTCATCACCTAGTGCAACTGCACAGAAAAGCTAAAAAATATTTTAAGTGATTTCAGAATGTTTGTAGATATCAAAGAGCCAAACCATCTGGGTGAAATATTCCATTACTCTTATTTCTTTTGTAGGAGCATTAATTTTAAACTGGAAAAATCTCACCCCTGCCCAAGTTAACATATTTTATACTTAGCACGTCATTCAAAACTCTCAAGCAAGTTAAGTTCTAATTAGTAATAAAACTTAGAAGTGCATAGCCATTAATGTTTTTCTTTCAAAATTTGTCCATGAGGCTTGAAAAGGAGAGGAATCCCTCCCTGTCCCACTCATACTTCCTGCCAAGATATTAATTCCATTCTAGCTCCTCCCCTATGCCAGAAGAGTCATGCCCTCCTCATTAATGTCCTTTTAATATTCTATGCAGATGCTTTACCTTCTGCTCTAATTCTCTGTGGCACTCTGCCTACCCTCTCTTCTTACCTGAGTCTTTGGGTAGTGCCTACCCTGCCCTCCTTTTCCAAGGTGTCTTCCTTGCCTAGCCAAATACTGGCCCTGGGTAGTTAGCAGGGGGGAGCTTATTGGTAGGACTCCTTAATCTTGAAAGAAATGATCAGTTTGGTCACCTGAAAAACCCATACTGGAGATTGGAGGCTATGATTTGAATAAGGAGGAGATATCCAAGAATGTTTAGGGTCAGTCTCTGCAGATCAGGTCACCTGTAAAGGCCATGAAGGACTGGCAAATGAGATTATGTCCACTTGGGAGGAAGTAGGACCAGAGGGGACAGGAGATGCTGTTTCACTCTATCTTGCTATTTCCAAATAGCAGGGCAGGACACTATTTTCAGAATTTTAGAAAGAGAAGCTGGAACCTAAATTTTGATGTGAAATCTGATTTTTATATGTTTGCAAGGATTTTAAGTAGTTTTAGTTTGTTTTTAGTATGTGAGATGAATAAAATATCCATGACAGATAGAATGAGCTGCAACCTCTGGTCTAGAGGATCCCTCAGGAAGGGGTTAGTTGATCCTAATTTGAAAAATATTTATTTATTTATTTATTTAAATTAGAGATAAAGTCGTGCTCAGTTGCCCAGGCTGGAATGCAGTGGTGCAGTCATGGCTCACTGCAGCCCCAACCTCCTGGGCTCAAACGACCCTCCTGCCTCAGCCTCCTGAGTAGCTGGGGCTACAGACATGTGAAACCATGCCCACTAATTTTTGTATTTTTTGTGGAGATAGGGTCTCACTATGTTGCCCAGGCTGGCCTCAGCCTTGCATAATGTTGGGATTGCAAGTGTGAGCCACTGTGCCCAGTCTTGACTCCTAATTATTAGACCTTGGTTGTACTCAGTGGGCTCTGAAATGTCAATAGAGATCTTGTTCGATGAGTTTGACTTTCAAGGAACCTCAAAACTGAGTATTCACCTTCTAAGGGATTCTCTGGTCTTAGGAGGCTGGTCAGAAGATCTGGAGTGAACCTGTGGGTTGACAATGGACTGGAACAGACCAGCTGGTCTCTCTCTAGGTTATATGCCTGATTCGAAGGGGGTCTCTTAGGCCACGCAGGTTTCTGAAGGGTCTACGTCCTCTCTTGTCATCATGTGGAAAGGGCCAGAGGTGTCATCTAAGCTTAAGTCATTAGGGAGTTCTCTCTCCCTCAAAAGCATTTTAAATAATCTCCCCGAATCTTGCTTTAATTGGCCTTCTAAATCTTTAATAAGCCTGGATTAAAACCATTCCTCCATTAGGATGATCGATCTGAAAACAAATTAGATTGATTCCACAAGTCCAAGCCCCTTCGTATAGCATATAAGAAATGCCGAGCCCTGTAGCTTATGTTTTGATAACACAAACCTCCTGTGTTCCCTGAATACTTTATGCTGTTTCATAACTCTGCATTTGCTTAGGCTGAGCTCTGACTGGAGCTTCCTCCTGCTCTGTTTTGGCCCAATTAACTCTCAGTTATCTTTCAAGATATCTCTGGGAAGTGTTCTTTGAACTTTCAGCTGGGATTAAATGCCCCCACCTTTTTGGCCCCCGCCCAGGATATGGTTCTATCTTAGCCTTTGTCATGTTATAATATATTGAGCCTGGTGGTGAGTGATTGTCTCTGCCAGCAAGCTGTTCCTGTGTACCATCTGGCACAGAGCATGGAGTCTGACACCCAGTAGTCAGTCAGTACCTGCTATATCAAAATATTGGGAAGCAGAAAAAGGGTGCCTTCCTGCTGCAGGGACAAACTGTGTGAACAGTTCAAAAAAAGGAAACATAGAGTCTAGACACCTCAAACTCAGGAATAGTGTAGGTAAGAAGCCCAGGCAACATTATTTGTCCCTGGTTTGAACATGTCCTTTGTCTCGGAGCCTATTAACTGTATTTTTTACTTGCTGACAGTTCAAGTTTTTCTCTTTTTTTCCCCCTCATACTTTAGAAAGGCAGAGACATCTGATCTAATAACATCTGTGACCCAGGGAGGAAGGTGGGAGGAAGGAAGGGAAGATCCATTTATTCACTTAACACATATTTCTTGAGCATCTGCTAGGTGCTGAGGATTCAGCAAGGACAAAACAAAAGAATTCCCGTCCTCAGCTTCCTCTCCAGTGCGTGGGGGAATAGAAAATGAGTAACAGTAGAGGCTACCTTAGGTGGTGATAAGTGCTACGGAGAATGTAGAGCAAGAAGAGGAATGCAGGTGTTGAGGGGGTGGGGAGCAAGGAGCTGCGGATTTTGAATAGGGAGGTCTCTGAGGTGGATGCCACAGGAAGGCTTGCTTGGGGAGCTGGCCTCGGAGGGCAGGGGAGCAGCAGGAAGGGTGGTCCAGAAGGTGAATGAGCAGAGAAGGGGAGTTTGCAGATGATGCAGGCCTGTAGGCCAGGGCAAGGGCTCAGCTTTTACTTCCACAGGGTGGAAGCTACTGGAAGGTTTTGATAAAAGCAGTTCAGTGCTCTGACTTACCATATGTCTAGCACTGTGCTAGGTATTCACATAAACGACCTCATTTAATTTTGTAAAGTACCCTGCGAGATATGTGGTTTTATCATCATTTTGCAAGTGAGGACTTAACACAGACCGTCTCCAAGATTAAATATGCAGAAACCTGGGGAGCCAGGAAGACTTAACCTCTTTAAGGCCCAGCTTTGACCTCTGTAAAATAGGAATGATGCCTATAAAGCCTATGCAATTCTGAAAATCAAACGATAACATAAATAAGGAGAGTAGCAAAGTACTTGAGGAACTCAATAAATGTCAGTTCCCTTCTATGTTCCAAGGCCACACACACAATAGCAAAGTGAACACTGGATAGAAATCTGTTCCATCTTCAGTGAACCCAAAGTAGGCACATCCATGGACTTAATAGATTTTAGCTTCTTCTTTCTCCTCCTCCTGTCTGCGTTTCCTTATCTGTATATTGAGGCTGTTGGACTGCTCTCCAAGGCAATTTCCAGTTATAAAGTTCTTTATTGATTCTACAGTGTTTTAGCTGTTTGGTACCCATCTTCCCTAATAGCTAGCAAAGGGTGATGCATACCGTGGAAACGCTGCCAATCCCCAGTGAAAGATCTGAGAGGTGTGATGACAGAACAGGTTAAATGCCAGTGTCATCTTCAGGTTTGACTGGGTCAATGATCTTGTCAAAGGGGCATGATGAAGAGCCCCATGGAGGATCCTAGAATTTCTGAAAATGGATGTGAAATATGAAATGTCAGTGCTTCCCTAGTGATGCTGGAGCACTTCTGCCTCTCGGATGTCACTCTTATTACTTTATAATTACCTTCTGACCTTTACTGACTCTGACAGTTGTGAGTCTTTAAAAAAAGGATTCAAGAATATTACCATTATGCAGTTGCCTAGAAACAGGGCCTAAAATACATCTGGCTTTAATAGAAGAGCTAAAATGAGTTTTCATTTTTTGGCATTGTCTCTCTTTCTCCTTTCTCTTTTCTCTCCTCGCTCCCCCAACTTTTTCCTGGTATTAGCCATGAACTGCAATAGAATTTTTCACTAATCCTTTCTGAACTGTCCAGAGACAAGGTACCCAATATAGAGACCATTTTTCCATTGTGGAAAGCTTTAGCAGCACTAACTGGGCATTATGAAATCTAATCCCCAGCCCACTTACATGGAGCAGGTATAGAATCTGTATCATCAAATCACTCGTTGCTCTTTCTCTAAGGGAGCTTTGCCAGCACTCGCAAGGATGCTAGAAGAAGGAGATTCTATTAAGATTCTGTTTGTCGCTTCATCAAGGCATTTCTAGTACACTATGCCAACTGGCTACAAACGTGATTTTCTGACCCATAAACATTTCTGTTCACCACTTTAATGTCTCCTCTAAGATGTACTCTCTTGCTTGCCTCTATCCTTTTTATCATTGCAATGTTCCATCAGTCTGTAGCTGGTGCACCTTGCAAACCCAAGCCCTTTTGATCTGATAAAAAGAAAAGAAGACAGTGAAAAAGAGCAACAGAATATATTTCCTTTTTTTCTGTCTGCTATTAGACATACCTGTGGAAATACTCTGATTTGCAAAAATGCTTCTGGTGGCAAAGGTTACAACAGACTTACTAGGTCAAGAGGTCCAGAAGTCTGCTGGCCAGGTCAGCACACCACCCTCTACTCACTATGCAGATGCTTGTGGAGGTTTAGGGATGTGGAGTTCTGTAAGGGGTGGGGTGCCTCCAGGGATCAAGACACTCACAGTTCAGAACTGCTCCAGAGTGTATTTCCATGGCCGGCATCACTCCCAAGCTGTTTCCAAATTTGCCTGATCATAAGAACCATCTGAGGGCTTGTTAAAAGTACCGATTCAAAGCTCCTTTTCTGAAGAATTCTGATTCCGTAGATCTGGTACAGAACTTGGGGAACAGCTTTTAACAAGTATCCTGGTGATTCATGTCAGGCAAGTTTAGAAAACAGACCAACAGTAGAGTCCGGGAGCCTTGCAACTGCAGGCAAGGCTTTCTGTGATCTTGCTGCAGATTCCACAGTTAGCTCCTGACACACACTGGTTTGTGCTGCACTGCCGCACAACTCCAGGCCTTGACTCCTTGCTGTGCACACTGTCCAGCAGCTTTCTGCCATCTTCATCAGGCTTCCCCAGATCTTAGGACCCAGTTCAGGTATTGCTTCCTTTTGTTTCTGGAACACCCTTGCTCTTGCTTCTAACAAAAGAACAGTACTTAAAGTTTATTGCAATTATTGATTTACCTTCTGCTATCCATTTTCTGTGTTATATTTTTCATAGGATGTCTACCCAATACTCCTCAATTTGAATAAATGTGCTGGGAATGGGGACTCTGCATGTACTAAGTTGTGTCCCAAGCTTCAACAAGAGGCCCTGGCCCATGGCAGGCGCTCAGTCGATATTTGTGAATTATTCTGTCTGTGGCGCTAGACTGTGAGCCGGTCTTTAATCTCTGCAATCCCAGCACCTTGCTCAGCGCCTGTCACTCTAAGGATAGTTGGATGAATCACTGAGATGTTTGACTTTATAACCAGGTTTCAGTCCACTCAGAGCTCTTAGTGAGGAGGAATTAGGCAAATGCCACCTTGAAAAGGAAAAAAGGAGCCAAGTTGGGGAACAGCATGGAAACCTGGAAAAGAGCAGAGGGAACACACACATAGAGACTGGAGAATGGTGGGGACCAGGGGAAGCTGTCTTAGTCATGAGGGTAAGAAAGGTATCAAGAAGGGGATAATTGCGGACTGTTTCTAAACAACTCAATTCTTGCTGGTAGTTTCCAAAGACAGCCCAGAGATCACACAGGGTCGTATTTATAACCTGTCCTCTCCTTGAAGTGGCTGTGCACACAGCCTAACCCAGAGAGAGCATTAACCTAGTACCATGGCTAGGAGGGAAGATTGTAGAGTAAGAGGGCCAGGTCTCCAATCCTAGTCCTACCCCTGAATGAATTTTTCCTAGAGCAAAACATTCAGATCTCCTATTGCCCCAGACTCTTCATCAGTAAAAGACTGTACTAATGACACATTATCCTAGGGCTGTTGAGACAAATATGGTAATCCATACAAGGTGCTTAATACCTTGGCTGGCACCTAGTAAGTGACTAGTTGTGGCCTGTGCATCAGGCACTCAGCTAGGGACTGGGTATGTACAAAATAGGTGGAGTGCCAACTGCGTAAACATTGGAATGAGATATGTATGGTCTGGATTGGGAGCTCAGAAAAGTACTTAGCCTTTCTGAATCTCACATCAAGGGTAAAGTGGGGATAATGGTTATTTTTTACTGAGACACATCCATTTGCCTGCGATCCACACAACCATCCTATAAAGATATTATCTCATGTACTCATCACACAGTTTCAATAAGTGTCAGCTAGTGATCACTTTATAATCTCCAACTACCCTCACTCTTGCCTATCCCCAGTACCCTGGTTATTTTCACACAAACCCCAGATAGAATATCACTTCATCTGTCAATATACCTTATAATGTTTGTTGGCTTTGCCATGTCTGGAATTCTAAGTAACCAAACATGGTTCTGGACAAGGCACACAGTTGAACACCGTGCCTGTGGTCCAACTTCAGAAACATGCTTCTCAACCCACTGATAAACGGATCCCCTTCAGGCTACAGAGGGCACTGGAGCTAGAGGAGGAATGACAGCCAAGCATCCGGCTGAGAAGGATGGCTGGGAGCCTTGCAGGGAGTCATCTCTGTGGCCTTGGCCTCCTGTGGAGAAATCTGGAAAAAGGATGCCTGGCACGACTGTTCAAGGGCACCACCCAGCCAGGCTCTCCCAGTGGAAATCTGCATCCAGACCTAAAACTGTACACACAGCACATGCTACGATGGCTTGAGGGTAACTAGGATGCTCTTCAGGGGACTGTCTGGAGGCACCGAGGACTGCTTAGAACTGGTCTCTTTTAAGTAACACCAACGAGCTTTAGCTGCTGCACAGGCAAAATGGCAAACAGAAAAGCCCATTTTGATAAAATTGTCCCTTGGTCCTGTCACATCAGGCTGTCATTTTGGCTAACCTGTCGAAAGCTCTTTGCATCTCAAATCTGAAAAAATTCTGAAATGCCTGAGCTCTACGGTGAGTGGAAAACTGTCCTGAATATTTCTCCTCCTTTTTGACATGGAGGTCTCTGCCCTTCTGACTATTGTGCTGTTTTAAAGTCCCTTTCTCCTTCTCCCAGAGCTCACTTTGCTATGTGAGCAGTTCGCTCCAAATAGATTGCTTCAGCACCACTCCAGAAAAAGAGCGATCCTTGTGTAAAAGGAAATACGGTTAGGTTGCAGTTACTAATTCTCTCTGTAGACAATATATGTTCCTTCTGAGGAAGACTAGCCCTGATGGAATCATCTGATTCTTTGTGATTGCTCCAAGGCAAAACTAAAGTAAGCTTAGAGCCAGAGAGAGTGCTTTATTTATTTATTTATTGGTGGTGCTACTGGTGGGGAAGGTAGTTCTATTACAGTATGATTTTCAAGGGGGACAGTATTATGTAACCAGTGAATCATGAAAACCACCTCCAGTCTTTCAGCTGAGGAGGGCTTCTCCCTCCTCCATAACAAGCTGCAGGTTGGCAGTAACAAGAAGCAAGTACCTCACTGCTTTCTCCTGTTGCAGAAGTTTTGATGTCACCCTTTGGCATGAATGGGAATCTAGTATACCTCTGGAAGTGAAGCTTGCTTAGCTGGGTTCTGGCCAAGGAAAGGCAGAAGTTTCTATACCTCCAGTCTGCAATCCCAAATATAGTAAACAAGTGGGGGATGGAGTTCTTGTTTACAAGAGTTTCTGAAGTATCTTGACACAAAGGCTGCTCTTACTACCTTTGGTCATTGTTCTCTGAGTGGTGACTGAGCTGAATTTCACTGCTAGTTTGGAAGAATCTAAGGCAAAAAGGCATCCCCACTGGCTCTCTCCATTTTAGCTAATAGCACCTGATGGCTGAAAGCACGACTCAGTCTGACTTGGCATTATGCTAAGAGACTGCCTCTCAGCTGCATGAAGTTTAGCTATACTCATTATCATAATTAACAATAGCTGCCCTAACAGAGAAAACCCTAAGCCTTCGTGACTTAATACGGTTTATTTCTCATTTACGTGAAGTCCGGTGGGGTTCCGGCTGCCCTCCTCTCTCTGATAGGGCCATTTGGAACACAGGGTCCCCAAGGTCTCTGCTGCAGGGAAGGATAAGATGGAGGAAGTGCCTGACTCATAGTCCCTTGGCCAGAATTAGTCTCATGACCCCAACCTAACTTCAGGGGACACTGGGAAATACAGCTTGGAAAACGTGAAATACATGGTAAGTACTGATTCTCTCTGCCATATTGGCTATCATAATTCCATGATTTTCTGTGTTTTCCAGCAACACACTGATGAAAATGTTGAATAGGTTAAAGCTAGGCAGGAGCACTGTCAGAACAATAGCCCCCTAGTTCTCAAGGAAGTTATTCTTCACAGGGATTTGGGCAAGAAGAATGCTTTTGCAAACAACCAGAATCATTCCTAGAAGCAAGGGCTATGACAGTAAGCTAAGATAGTTCTCGTTTGCTGGTTGTAGTTGATACACTCATTTTATTCCTTTGTCGAGGCAGAATCCAAGTCCCAGCTGGAAGATTGATTTTGTTATCCTGTTTCTCAGTTTCTAATGGACACAAGAAAGGTAGTAGCTATAGAAAGTTTCTCTGCAAGGAAGCTACTGAAAAATAAAATAGAATCCTTTTCCTATGAACAATTCCAGCACTTACCCTGGCTGATCCCGAGATTGTGAGATTGAATCTGGCCATGTTAAAAAATAAAAAAAAAGGACAAACGGGAAAAAGTTTAGCAACGCTAAAAAGTCAACAGTTTTTTTCTACAGTAGAGCTAGGCAAACTTTCCACCTGGTGCATCAGCTTAGCCTGAATGATAAGGGAGAAGTGAGGTGGGAGATATACACCTTTCTTTCTTTTCTTAAATTTGAGATGGAGTTTTGCTTTTGTTGGCCAGGCTCGAATACAGTGGCGTGATTCTAGCTCACTGCAACCTCCACCTCCCAGGTTCAAGCAATTCTCCTGCCTCAGCCTTCCGAGTAACTGGGATTACAGACACGCACAACCAGGCTGGGCTAGTTTTTGTTGTTTTTTTAGTAGAGATGGGGCTACACCATGTTGGCCAGGCTGGTCTCAAACTCCTGACCTCAGGTGATCCACCCTCTTCGGCCTTCCAAAGTTCTGGGATTACAGGCATGAGCCACCCTACCCGGCAGAGACACACAACTTTCAAGGGCATTCCAGAATCTCAGAGGGAGGATGGTTAGGGAGATGTATGATTTTTATATTTATCAAAAGAGGACTTAAATTTAAAAAGAAAAAAGAGACAGAGTGAGGGGGAAACAAAGAGGAAGAGAAAAGGAGAATGATAGAGAAACAGTAGAAAGAGAAAACGAAAGGAAAAGAGACTCCCTACCACATCATCTGAAATCTTCCAAACCTGCATATGATTATAAGGTGGTTGAGTGCATGTGTATCATTAGTTGATAGGACAACGAGTTGCAATCCAATGCTCTAGAGCCTTATATCTTGCGGAGTAGGGGTGGGCAGATTTTCTAAAGTGTTGTGGTTGTGCTTTTATCAGTCTGGGGGGCAGATCCGAGGTGGCATGGCTAATGGAGGTTTCTCTCTCCAGGAAGGGGCTATCAGTCTAGACTCAGTTGTCACCTTCTGAGACCTAGGTAGTGTGTCTCCTGAACCATCAGTTTTACTGCCCATAGAGGTCCGCTGCCAAACTTCTATTAATTTGGAGGGACCTGCCTTCCCAGCAGCCCTCTGCTTCTGGCTCTACACAGGTGGCTTTGGTCCTTACTACCATGGTGCTCAAAACATTAAACTTGGCCCTTTCCAATGTTATCTTCCAGAATTTTTATAGTTTCAGGTCCAAGATGTAAGCCCCTGATCCATCTTGAGTTGATTTTTGTATAAGGTGAGAGATGAAGATCCTGTTTTATTCTACATGTGGCTTGCCAATTATCTCAGCAACATTTGTTGAACAGGGTGTCCCTTCCCCACTTTATATTTTTTTGTTTGCTTTGTTGACTGTAAGTATTTAGGTTTATTTCTGGTTTCTCTATTCTGTTGCATTCGTCTATATGCCTATTTTTATATCTGTACCATGCTGTTTTGGTGACTGTGGCCTTATATTTTGAAATCAGGTAATGTGATGGTTTTAGATTTGTTCTTTTTGCTGAGTCTTGCTTTGGCTATGCAGGCTCTTTTTTGGTTTCAGATGAATTTTAGGATTTTTGTTTTTTAGTGCTGTGAAGAATGATGGTGGTATTTTCATGGGGATTGCACTGAATTTGTAGATTGCTTTTTGCAGTATGGTCATTTTCACAATATTGATTCTACTCATCCATGAGCATGGGATGTGTTTCCATTTGTGTCATCTGTGATTTCTTTCAGCAGTGTTTTGTAGTTTTCCTTGTACTTTTTACCTCCTTGCTTACGTATATTCCTAAGTTGTTTTCTTTGTTTTCTTTTTTTTTGTAGCTGTTGCAAAAAAGGTCGAGTTCTTGATTTGGTTCTCAGCTTTGTTGCTGTTGGTATATAGAAGAGCTACTGATTTGTGTATATTAATTTTGTATCTGGAAACTTTGCTGAATTATTTTATGAGTTATAGGAGCTTTTTGGAGGAGTCTTTAGGACTTTATAGGTATACAATCATATCATCAGCAAACAGCAACCCTTTCAATGGTATTTAAACAAACCCGCAACTAAAAAACATTTACAAGTGTACATTTATAACATTATAACTTTGCAGATGACTGCTGCTGAAGTCAGCACACACCAGATAACATTTTAAAAATCGCTTTTATGGAGAGATATACCAATTTTGTGGATTGGAAGACATAATATTGTTAAGATGCCAATTCTCCCTAAATTAACTCATGGATTCAACAAACTCCAAATAAAAATTCTAACATTTTTTTTTTTTTTTGCTAGAAATTGACATGCATAGGGAAATACAAAGGAATAAGAACAGCCAAAACAAAATTGAAGGGGAAGAGCGAAGTTTGAGGACTTACACTACCTTTTTTTAAAAATACATATATTTTATTGAACTTTAGGTTCTGGGGTACATGTGCAGAACATGCAGAATTGTTGCATAGGTGCATACATGGCAATGTGGTTTGTTGCCTCCATCCCTCTGACACCTATATCTGACATTTCTCTCCATGTTATCCCTCCTCAACCTCCCTACCCTCTGCTGTCCCTCCACTATTCCTCCCTAACAGACCCCAGTGTGTGATGCTCCCCTTCCTGTGTGCACGAGTTCTCATTGTTCAACACCCGCCTATGAATAAGAACATTCGGTGTTTGATTTTCTGTTCTTGTATCAGTTTGCTGAGAATGATGGTTTCCAGATTCATCCATGTCCCTACAAAGGACATGAACTCATCATTTTTTATGGCCGCATAGTATTCCATGGTGTATATGTGCCACTTTTTCCTTGTCCAGTCTATTATAGATGGGCATTTGGGTTGGTTCCAGGTCTTTGCTATTGTAAATAGTGCTGCAATGAACATACATGTGCATGTGTCCTTATAATAGAATGATTTATAATCCTTTGGATATATACACAGTAATGGGATTGCTGGGTCAAGTGGAATTTCTATTTCTAGATCCTTGAGGAATCGCCACACTGTCTTCCATAATGGTTGAACTAATTTACACTCTCACCAACAGTGTAAAAGTGTTGCTATTTCTCCACATCCTCTCCAGCATCTGTCTCCAGATTTTTTAATCATAGCCATTCTAATTGGCATGAGATGGTATCTCAATGTGGTTTTGATTTGCATTTCTCTAATGACCAATGATAATGAGCATTTTTTCATATTTATTGGCCTCTATATGTCTTCTTTTGAAAAATGTCTGTTTATATCCCTCGCCCACTTTTTTAAAAAAATATATATATATTTAATTGCATTTTAGGTTTTGGGGTACATGTGAAGAACATGCAAGATTGTTGCATAGGTACATACATGGCAATGTGGTTTGCTGCCTTCCTCCCCATCACCTATATCTGGCATTTCTCCCCATGTTATCCCTCCACAACTCCCCATCCCCCACTGTCCCTCCCCTAGTTCACCCCAAGAGACTCCTGTGTGTGATGCTCCCCTCCCTGTGTCCATGTGTTCTCATTGTTCAACACCCGCCTGTGAGTGAGAACACACAGTGTTTGATTTTCTGCTCTTGTGTCAGCTTGCTGAGAATGATGGTTTCCAGGTTCATCCATGTCCCTACAGAGGACACGAATTCATCGTTTTTTATGGCTGCATAGTATTCCATGAAGTAAATGTGCCACATTTTCCCTATCCAGTCTATCATCGATGGGCATTTGGATTGGTTTCAAGTCTTTGCTATTGTAAACAGTGCTGCAGTGAACATACATGTGCATGTGTCCTTATAATAGAACAACTTATGATCCTTTAGATATATACCCAGTAATGGGATTGCTAGGGCAAATGGAATTTCTATTTCTAGGTCCTTGAGGAATCCCCACACTGTCTTCCACAATGGTTGAACTAATTTACACTCCCACCAACAGTGTAAAAGTGTTGCTATTTCTCCACATCCTCTCCAGCATCTGTTGTCTCCAGATTTTTAAATGATCGACACTCTAACTGGCATGAGATGGTATCTCAATGTGGTTTTGATTTGCATTTCTCTAATGACCAATGATGATAAGCATTTTTTCATATGTTTTTTGGCCTCATATATGTCTTCTTTTGAAAAGTGTCTCTTCATATCCTTCACCCACTTTTGAATGGGTTTTTTTCTTGTAAATCTGTTTAAGTTCTTTGTAGATTCTGGGTATTAGCCCTTTTTCAGATGGGTAGATTGCAAAAAATTTTTCCCATTCTGTTGGCTGCTGATTCACTCTAATGATTGTTTCTCTTGCTGTGCAGAAGCTTTGGAGTTTAATTAGATCCCATTTGTCTATTTTGGCTTTTGTTGCCAATGCTTTTGGTGTTTTAGTCATGAAGTCCTTGCCTATGCCTGTGTCCTGAATGGTTTTGCCTACGCTTTCTTCTAGGGTTTTTATGGTGTTAGGTTTTATGTTTAAGTCTTTAATCCATCTGGAATGAATTTTAGTGTAAGGTGTCAGGAAGGGGTCCAGTTTCTGCTTTCTACACATGGCTAGCCAATTTTCCCAACACCATTTGTTAAACAGGGACTCCTTTCCCCATTGCTTGTTTTTGTCAGATTTGTCAAAGATCAGATGGTTGTCAAAGATCAGAGGCAATGCCACCAAGGCCTCTGTTCTGTTCCATTGGTCTATATCTCTGTTTTGGTACCATATCATACTGTTTGATAACTGTAGCCTTGTAGTATAGTTTGAAATCAGGTAGCGTGATGCCTCCAGCTTTGTTCTTTTTGCTTAGGATTTCTTGGCTATGCGAGCTCTCTTTTGGTTCCATATGAAGTTTAAGATGTTTTTTTTTCCAGTTGTGTGAAGAAGGTCATAGGTAGCTTGATGGAGATAGCATTGAATCTGTAAATTACTTTGGGCAGCATGGCCATTTTCACAATATTGTTTCTTCCTAATCATGAGCATGGAATGTTTTTCTATCTGTTTGTGTCCTTTCTTATTTCCTTGAGCAGTGGTTTATAGTTGTCCTTGAAGAGGTCCTTTACATCCTTTGTTAGTTGTATTCCTAGGTGTTTTATTCTCTTTGTAGCAATGGCAGTTCATTCTTGATTTGCTCTCTTTAAGTCTGTTATTGATGTATAGGAATGCTTTTGATATCTGCACATTGATTTTGTATCCTGAGACTTTGCTGAAGTTGCTTATCAATTTCAGGAAATTTTGGGCTGAGATGATGGGGTCTTCTAAATATACAATCATGTCATCTGCAAATAGAGACAATTTGACTTCTTCCTTTCCTAATTGAATACCCTTTATTTCATTTTCTAGCCTGATTGCTCTGGCTAGAACTTCCAATACTATATTGAATAGGAATGGTGAGAGAGGGCATCCTTGTCTAGTGCCAGATTTCAAAGGGAATGCTTCTGGTTTTTGCTCATTCCTTATGGTATTGGCTGTGAGTTTGTCGTAAATAGCTTTTATTTTTTGAGATAAGTTCCATCTATATCTAGCTTATTGAGAGTTTCTAGCATAAAGAGCTGTTGAGTTTTGTCGAAGGCCTTCTCTGCATCTATTGAGATAATCGTGGTTTTTGTCTTTGGCTCTGTTTATGTGGTGGATTACATTTATACACTTGCATATGTTGAACCGGCCTTGCATCCCCGGGATGAAGCCTGCTTGATCGTGATGGATAAGCTTTTTGATGTGCTGTTGCAGTTGGTTTGCCAGTATTTTATTGAAGATTTTTGCATCTATGTTGATCATGGATATTGGCCTGAAGTTTTCTTTTTTGTTGAGTCTCAAAACCCACCAAAGACTCATGCTGGGTTTTGTTATCAGATGATGTTGGTCTCATAAAATGATTTGGGAAGGATTCCCTGTTTTTGGATTGTTTGGAATAGTTTCAGAAGGAGTGGTACCAGTCCCTCTTTGTATGTCTGGTAGAAATTGGTTGTGAACCCACCTGGACCTGGGCTTTTTTTGGTTGGTAGGCTATTAATTGCTGCCTCAACTTCAACCCTTGTTATTGGTCTATTCAGGGTTTCGACTTCTTCCTGCTTTAGGCTTTGGAGGGTGCAAGGTCCAGGAATGTATCCATTTCTTCCAGGTTTACTGGTTTATGTGCATAGAGTTGTTCGTAGTAATCTCTGATGGTAGTTTGTATTTCTGTGGAATCGGTGGTGATATCCCCTTTGTTGTTTTTTTATTGAATGTATTCAATTCTTCTCTCTTTTCTTTTTTATTAATCTGGCTAGTGATCTGTCTATTTGGTTGATCTTTTCAAAAAACCAGCTCCTGGATTTATTGATTTTTTTGAGATTTTTTTTGTGTCTCTACCTCCTTCAGTTCTGCTCTGATCTTAGTTATTTCTTGTCCTCTGCCAGCTTTTGAGTTTTTCTTTTTTTTATCTTGCTCTTCTAGCTCTTTCAATTTTGACAATAGGTTGTCGATTTTAGATCGTTCCTTGCTTCTCATGTGGGCATTTACTGCTATAAATTTTCATCTAGACACTGCTTTAAATGTGTCCCAGAGATCCTGGTACGTTGCGTCTTCATTCTTGTTGGTTTCAAAGAACATCTTTCTTTCTGCCTTCTTTTCATTGTTTATCCAGTCAACACTCAAGAGCCAGTTGTTCAGTTTCCATGAAGTTGGGTGGTTCTGAGTTAGTTTCTGAATCCTGAGTTCTAATTTGATTGCACTGTGGTCTGAGAGACTGTTTGTTATGATTTATGTTCTTTTGCATTTGCTGAGGAGTGATTTACTTTCAATTATGTGGTCAATTTTAGAGTAACTGTGATGTGGTGCTGAAATGTATATTCTGTGGATTTGGGGTGGAGAGTTCTGTAAATGTCTATTAGGTTTGCTTGGTCTAGATCTGAGTTCAAGTCCTGGATATCCTTGTTAATTTTCTGTCTCCTTGATCTGTCTAATATTGACAGTGGAGTGTTAAAATCTCCCACTATTATTGTGTGGGCATCCAAGTCTCTTTGTAGATTATTAAGAATTTGCTTTATGTATCTAGGTTCTCCTATATTGAGTGTGTATATATTTAGGATCTTTAGCTCTTCTTGTTGGATTGATCCTTTTACCATTATGTAATGTCCTTCTTTGTCTCTTTTGATCTTTGTTGGTTTAAAGTTTATTTTATCAGAGACTAGGATTGCAACTCCTGCTTTTTTTTTGCTTTCCATTTGCTTAGTAAATCTTCTGCCATCCCTTTATTTTCAGCCCATGTGTGTCCTTGCATGTGGGATGGGTTTCCTGGATACAGCACATCAATGGGTTTTGACTTTTTATTCAATATGCCAGTCTGTGTTTTTTGATGGGGGCATTCATCCCATTTACATTTAAAGTTAATACTGTCACGTGTGAATTTGATCCTGCCATTTTGATGCTACCTGGTTGTTTTGCCCATTAGTTGATGCAGTTCCTTCATTGTGTTGACACTCTTTACCATTTGGTACATTTTTGGAGTGTCTGGTACTGTTTGTTCCTTTCTATGTTTAGTGCTTCTTTCAGGAGCTCTTATAAAGCAGGCCTGGTGGTGACAAAATCTCTCAGCAATTTCTTGTTTTTAAAGGATTTTATTTCTCCTTCTCTTTTAAAGCTTAGTTTGGCTGGATATGAAATTCTAGATTGAACGTTCATTTCTTTAAGGATGTTGAATATTGACCCCCACTCTCTTCTGGCTTGTAGGGTTTCTGCTGAGAGATCTGCTGTGAGTCTGATGGGCTTCCCTTTGTGGGTAACCTGACCTTTCTCTCTGGCTGCCCTTAGCATTTTTTCCTTCATTTCAACCCTGGTGAATCTGATGATTATGTGCCCTGGGATTGTTCTTCTTGAGGAATATCTTTGTGGTGTTCTCTGTATTTCCTGGACTTGAATGTTGGGCTGCCTTACTAGGTTGGGAAAGTTCTAGATAATATCCTGAAGAGTGTTTTCCAGCTTGGATTCATTCTCCCCATCACATTCAGGTACACCTATCAAAGTAGATTAGGTCTTTTCACATAATCCCGTATTTCTTGGAGGCTTTGTTTGTTTCTTTTCACTCTTTTTTCTCTAATCTTGCCTTCTTATTTTATTTCATTGAGTTGATC